>JBBPKD010000337.1:0-23485 GCA_038089075.1 Singerocomus inundabilis
TAGAAGGAAAAAAAAAACACCAACTCACCGCGTTTCTTACTTGCCGTGAGACTCTTCTTTTTCGCTTTCCAATCCGCCACCAGCTTGTCCGTGCAGTCGTGTTTTGGGACCCATGACTGTGCCCACGGTTTCTTAGTGGCAGGGTCGATCCCAGCCCACTTAACCTTGTATTTATTGCCGCTCTCCGCCGTAATCTCCTGGACATCCCAGAGCACTTCGTTATCATCCGACCGCGGAATGAATTGAGTTTCGCGTTCTGAAACGATGTCGTTGAAGTCGGATTCATCGCCAGAGGGCATGTTTCCGTGTAAATGGAACGGGTGGTCGTCACCCTATAGTATCTGCACAAGGTCGTGGCCAGTGGCAAGACTGTCAAGTCCCGACTCCGCTGCCTGTGGTCGGCGATGGTGAACAGTGTTTGCTTACATAAGCCATTGAGTGAACCATTTACGTAGTGGAGTCAAAAGTGGTGACAACACGGTACGAATGGAAAACTGCGAAATGTAGGTAGTCGACTAGGAATAAAACGAATGTAGAATAGTAAAACGAGTGCGTGAGTGGGGTATTATGTGTACTCTAGTGGCAGAGAAAGGTGCAAATTCACTGCACGGGATGTAACAGTCCGTGTGCTACTGGCAGTTAGTGGAATACACTGGATCTTGGGTTGGTGGCATTCAATCCCTGGCTGTCACAACAAGGCGAGGGTAACATGCTCGCGATGATTTCGGCCTATGCGCCAAGGACATCCGTAGAGTCAGCCGTCTCCTCGTCCTCTTGGGCATCGTCTGAGCGAACGGATCTCTCCATCTGGTACTCATGACCCACAAAATTCATGACGCTACAAACAAAGAGTCAATATCTTGCTCCAAGTTCACGCTACCTCCGTGCACTTACTATATACTGCCATCCGCACAGCCCACGACTACTTCCTCATGGCTCAACTGCATCGACATCGGGTTCTTTTCGGGGGTCGCAAGACCTGCGAACTTGTTGGGTAACACACCCAACAGTCCTTTTATCGAGGCCGTGTTCCCAGAATCTCCATCGACATGAGCTAGTGCTGCCCATGCACCAGACAGGGGTATGACATTCGTGTCAATGTCCACGTCTCGTTCAATGCTTGAAGGCGAACGATGGAGGTCATCCAGGGTAAGTTTGTCATCCCCATTGTCTTTTTCGAAAAACTCAAACTCAGAAATGATATTCTCCCTGTCTTCATGAGTTGATATCAAAACCTATCCAAGAATAAAAAACTAAACTCGACCAATTAAAAAAACCCAGTCACTCACCCTTCGATCGGCTCCTGCCCTAGAACTGAATCGGGTTGCAGTGACTACTCTTCTCTTCCTTGGATCAACCGCACCGACAGCAACGTCCGGTGTCTCCACCACCGCAACAAGTTTCGGTGGAGCCGTCAGAATGGTAGCACGTCCAAACCTAATAGCAAATCCTTCAGCACCGATGGCCCCACCACTCATCGGGGACAAGGTAGTCCCTGAAGGTGAAAGCAACGAAGACGGAGACGTGCCAATCGGAGCAAGAGAGAGACGACCCCTCGGAGCACTCGTAGAATTGACAGAAACTCCAAAACTCGATTTTCGACGTGGAGTAGCAAGCGACGACGTCGACCTCGAGAGTGATGGAAGTGCACGAGAGCGCGTGTCAGTGGTGTTCCGTGCGAGAATGGACTGCGATGTTGGAGAAGACAGCCATGCACTAGGGCTGGTTGGGGATGTCGAGCTACCTTCGGCTGTCGTAGTCGTGGAAGGTTTTTCCTCGTCTTCGTTCCACTGCAAGTGGAGAATAACCGATTTTGTGGCGCACTAGGCAGATCATTCGAGGAGGGAAAAGGTGAAGACAAAATCAATTCCTACCGTCATTTGTGTACCTTTGGCTGCAAACCATTGAAGCATATTGTTTGGTGCAGCACCAACGTTTTGCAGTTTAGCATTGAGAACAGGATCACTCCCTCCTAACTCAGAGAGTTTAAACTGGGAAATCATTTCTCTTCGCTCTACGATACATGGATCAGCCACCTTCAGAAAGAGACGCCAAAAAGAGAAAACTCAACTGATCGAGAACACCCTAACAATGCCGTCGATAGTCACGCTGACTACTCTCTCGCCCTCATCCGTGGCACCAGAGGATCCAACAATCTGCACGCCAATGTTGACCGTCGTTTGTTGTCCAAAACGCACAATCTTCGTCCCTGCCCGCCAATCCCAGCAAACCAGGGCCTTATCTGCCCCAGCGCTAACGAGATTACGCGAGGAGAGAGCAACAGCACGGATACCGTTCAGGTGACCGGCCAGTTGTTGTAAGGGTGTGAATGTGACTGAGGAGAATAAGTGGACGCGTCTTTGATGGCGTTATCAGCGTTTGGTCATCGTACGGACATCTACAACCTACCCAACATCATGGAACCCAACGACGAATACCTCTGCGTGCAAGGATCAACAAGCGGACCGAAAGCACCATGAATATAAACTGTACCTTCCTCTGCCAAGAAATCTACACAGCTAACTGGCTTCTTCACCTGTAGGCACTTCTTCATCTCGCCCGTTTCTATGTCCCAGAAACGGATGGTTTCGTCATAAGATCCCGAGATAAGTCGTTTGCCTAAGAATATGGCATGTGTAATGAAACAGGGGATACACATTGTACAGGAACAGTGCGCACCTCTTAAGAGCAACGTCGTGCAAAAATTGGTATGGCCAGTCAAAAACCTGATGTTCTGCGGTAAGGCGTTTGCAAAATTGGATTCGCGGTGATGCAACAAGCGATACAAGGGGAACCTGATGCGACATGGCGCAGGTTTGAGAGGTTTGAGAAGTCCACTCAGTCCTCTACAAGAACCTAGAGAACGAGCAATGTAATACACATACCATCCGTCAAGTGTATTAGGTGCTTTGACCGGCACTGGATCGTGTGCCGTCAACCGTAGACAGTGCCAACGCCACAACGCAGGATGTCGAGTTATCGCAAACCATTTCTTTGATACCTAAGCAAGACACCACGTCAGTTTCACTCGACAGAGGTCGGATTCATCCACCAAAACCAAATCATCACTCACCAAACTAGCTTTGACGACCTCCTTCACGCTCAATTCCTTAAGGATTCGCAGCGCCAAGTCCGGCGCTAACGCACCTAATATATCAAATGTTGACTTGAGGTATTTCTGTAAGAGGAGGATTTGCAGGGGAATATCTCCCGGTAATAAGGCTACAGGTAGTGACAGAAGTACGAATGAAGATCAAACGTGCAGATGCACAGAAATGCGCATTCAGCGTGATCCAACAGTCCAATGGAAGGTTTGTCAGTACGGCCTACTAGGGACATTTGCTGAAACGAGATCCACCCACAATCCAAAATTAAACCAATACTGTCAAGGCACCGAACACAGTGGTCAGCATAGTGATGAATGATGGAGGAATGAAGATGAAACATTAGCAAAATGCTTGGTTAGTAACCATAGCCAAGAGACGCAGGAATGCGCTATGTTCAATACGGAATAGATATGCGGCGAGGTACTCACAGTTTCATCCTCGCCTCCCTCTTCAACCCTCTGACAGCTCTTTTCACTTCCTTTTCATTGAACCCGCCTCGTCCAACACCCCTCACAGCGCTCGCCAACTCTGCTTCTTCGTCCTCAATCAGATGTTCGGCATACCCAACCCAGTATCCTTTTGCTTTCCGACCTCCACATACGCAAATCTCACTGGCATCGACTGGGACTTGAGATTGATTGTTCGATTGCATTTGCCTCTTGAGGATAGACAGCTCAGCTTGGAGCGCATATGCTTGGGCTGCACTGCTCGCTTGTGCACGCTCGAGAAGGCGCTTGTAGGACGTGAGGTGAGTGAGATGGACCTTCCGAAGGTTGTTCAGGGTCCCTTCAAACTGTTTTAGGTATTGTGAGCGAACAGATAAAGAAAGCACACAATGAATATCAGTAAGACAAAGAAGCAAGTAACGGCGAACGCGAGAAGCAAATTTAGAGAGCAATGACCCCGCTAATTGATATTTCACGATGGACAGTACTAATAGTGGGGAGCTGAACCTCAACTTACCTCCTCGTCTCCGGTTTCCTCGCCAACATCGGTTATCATTTCGAGCGTGATATCATCCGCGTCCCTGTCGTCCCAAGAATAGCCTTCATTCGCATTAACCAAGGTTGAAGCACCATTCATTTGACTCTGAGGGCCGGATCCATTAACGACGCTCGCAGGGCCGTTCAGACTCATAGTCCGCGCTAGCAACGATTCAGGCAGAAACGTCACCGACTCCTGTCTTGTTCTACCAACGACAGGAGCAGCAGTGCCTGTATGATGCTCTCTTTTTGGGGAGAGCAGATGGGATTTTGAGGGTGTCGACCGCGCTGGAGGCGACTTTTCTGGGGTCTTGGTGACTTTGGAGGGGGTAGCTTGTCCTGGGGATTTTCCTGGCGTTCCACGAGCGGAAGACTTGCCTGGTGTCACTTGCGTTGGGGACTTTGTCTGCGCGCCTTGAGTGTTGGTCCGTGAGGGCGTATCCTGTTTAACATCGAAGGGAACAGTGCCGGTAACGCCGGTGCTCATGGCGCGGATGCGTGGAGCACTCTCCCCACTTGTTGAGAACGACTTGTGCATTCTATTGGCAGAAGTTGAAGGGACACCAAGGTTGATGGGGGGAGAGAACACAGAGGAGCCGGTTGAAAAGGAATTTGAGCAAGACTGGCAATCGGAAGGCACGTGCATTTGGGCCTTCCGCGATGGAGTGGGGGCATCCGACATGACCCGCGTACGCGGAGGCGTGGCCGGCACACCTCCTGACTTTTTACTCATCGACACAGAGGAGGACATGGAGCGGTGAAACGCGCTTGGGGGTCCGATCATGGAGGTGCGGCGACCATTTGCTAGCGAGAGTGAGGCGAGGTCAGCGCGTTTTGCGACAGGGACTGGAAGCCGGTGGCTAGATTGTGAGGTTGCACCCGACATAGACGCGTTGACTCGCTTCGAGTGGGCAGCGGGGGGCGGGAGGGGCGTCGCGTTCGGCGAGCGAACCTTGCGTGCCGCAGAAACCGTAGAAGTGGTGAGTGTTGTCGAGGTGGGCGACGACGAGGGCTTCACGGTCGTGCATCCGCTGATGTTACTCGCATTGGACATTGCGCGTGGTTTCGCGACGCTCAGTAAAGAGCGTTTGGACGACGTCGATCGCGAGATTGGGAAGCGCGACTGCGCGGCAGGTTCAGTGGGCGCAGGCATGGATGGTGCTGGTCAACAGCAGAGTGCGGTGGAGGACGGGGGAGATGCGGAGGTGGATATCCTGGGTTGCAGAGCGCGTTTTCACACCCTCTCGCCGCCTAGTGTCCGCGGTGACATTCTAGTACATTTCAATGACATACTCAACGAGTCCATACAAGATAAACATCACATCGAACTGCGGATCAACACAGGTGCCAGGTGACTGTTGAGGACTCTCAAGATAGGTCGATGCAGCAACTGGCATACTTTTCACAGCGAGGCAGGCTAACGTCGACTCGCTCACGACACGTGCCCCCCTAGATAGGCCCAAGGACCCTGTTATGTGCCATGAGGAAGTGACTAGGAGAGACTGCCTTGTTATCGAACCAGCCCTGTGTTGCAGAATTCAATTCAGCCCATCCGAGTCTAATGAACGCGGCGGAAATCAGTCTGGGGGTCTTCCGTTTCGCAAGTCCTTGATAACAGCAAGACTGCCGATCAAACTCGACTGAGTTGTCTCACCGAACGAACCTTTTGGGTTTACGTGTTTACACTTGGGAAGAAGATCTCATGTACTCCAACTTTTACGCATGGCCTTTTGATCAGATCTAATCCAGTAACATCAAGTCATTCTTGCGTTGTGATCATCCAGGATGAAAGATGAAATAAAATACAAACATGTAATGATGGTATTGCTAAGGAGTCTTCAAAATCTATCATAAGCAACGACACACCTATGGTCAAATCGGATAGGCCCACTGTACCGTACTGTACCATGTAGAAGCGGCGATATGAGGGGTTCGGTACAAGATCGTTATCTGTTTCCCACAAGTGACACCCATGTCTCTGTGTGATCCCCGTAACATACCGCCGCCGATCGACGTGCACGTGCTCTCGCACCGTTTCGGTAGGCCTGGCCTGCAGACACTGAAGTTGATGATACACCATCCATACAAATCATAGTGATGGACAAATGCCACCACCATGGAAGAGCCGCCAATACCCTGGTAACAGATGAGCGAGAGAGAACCACAACTATGGTCCACATCAGTCAAAATACGCGTGGGAAGATACTGTAGCTCGATCGCATGGAACTCACGCTGTAGAGCTGACATGATCTCCGGTCCGCTTTGGCACTTTGAAACATCATGAATCTCATGCCCACTATACCAGCATATGCGACAAACGCCGCACTACACACCACATCAACCTTCCACAAACACACCAGGCAAACGGACCAAAGAGGTAACCCGACCAAAACCGAGACACGCGCTAGAGAGGGGAATATGATAGGGAGTGTTTTTCGGCCAATCAGCCGATCGCCCTCTTCGTCCTTGAAGTCCTGGCAGTGCAGAGTCGTAGAGAATACCACCAAGCTCATGACGACCGCAATCAGCGTAACTGGCTCTATGGTGGTTCTGTCGCACCCTGCAGACCAATCATGAATGACGGGCAGAGCAAGTAGCGAGTATGCCTACCAGCGACGAGAGTTCCACCTAGTTCGAACAGTGAATAACCCAACGCAGTCATCACGTTCTTGGAGAACCAGTGTTCGTGACCCTTTAGTTCGTTGTACCAAAGGATTAACGATGCGATGATCGCACTGATAGTGAATAGGTGGATACTATATGATGCAGAAAGCCACAAGCATGCCGGGGCTAGCAGCCAACGAAAGATTCGAGCGTTCTGGACGCTAATCAAACCAGCCGGAATAGGACGCCAGGCTTTATTCTTTCTGTCTTCCTCTGGGTCGACCAGCTGGTTCGCGACCTCGAATTGCAAGAGGTGCAACCAGATCCAGAATATTACACCGGGAAGCTGCCTGGAGCTGCAGAGTGGAGCGGCGGTAACAGCAAAGAACGTCTACAAAACATATATCAGAACGAGCGCGCAAGGACATAATGATAAGATCGGTGCCCACCGTCGGGATGAGGGCCGTGATGAAGTCGGTCTTCATATACAAGTAGAGAACCCGGATACAGTGTTCAACATGTTGCCAGTAAACGAATCCGCTCATGGCAGGATAGTGAAGTCGTGCAAGTCGTGCAAGTCGTGCAAAAGGACCTTCGCAATATTGAGCATCTGAATCCCAGAGTGATTAAATAATGGATCATTCGACCAATGGTAACCGGTCCCTCGGATTCTAATCACAAGTTAAGCGAACGAAGGGCCTCAAAGAGGGGATGTCTTGACAAGGTGTGAGCATTTCAATAACCGAGTCTGTCCAAGACGGCGTAGACGAAACGGACATGTGACACCATGCCACAGACCTCTTGTACTTGCAATACCAGTTACGACATCGTTTCAAAAGGACAAGATTTACTTAGCCTCTCGATTCACCCACGAGTGTTTGGTACCGACGGAAGAACCAACGTGCCGTCTGTGGAGAACCGCGGTGAGTAATCCTACGCCTCAATACGTTCCCTAAGATGGTCGATCTGGGATTGCATACTGTACAATTGCGATACCAGTAATGCATGTCTATGCTCCAGTCGGGAGAAAGCCTCATCATCCTCGTGTTCCTGTACTCGGGACACCCCGGACAGTGAAGATGACGGCAGATTTGGAAACCGGGAACGATGAGACACCATCAGGGTCGGTGTGGTGCTTCTACGGCTCAGCATTGACATTGCAGATCCAGGGCGCGGGCTTGGACTTGGACTGGGTGGTCCCTCTGATCCTGACTCCGTCGCCTCGGACTCCGACACAACAAAGATAGGTGGGAAGTCGTTGGATGTATCGTGGATGTCGGCTATGACAGCCGACGGTCCAAACCTAAGCTCTTTCTTGACTGTGGTCGTTCGGCTTGGGCCGATGGAGTCAAGAATGCGGGGCTTTCGTCCACTGGCGAGTACCTTTTTTCGCGCGCTCATGCCGATACAGTCCACGAGCTGCCTCATTGCCTCGCGATCAGAAACCGTCCGACGCATCGGTGTCCGACCAATTATACTCGTCCGTGGGAGGGAGTGGTAGAGAGTCACGTTATGCTGACGAATAGGGGTCGTGAATGTGTTCAGGTGGTCATACGGCACCTCACTTCGCATATTGGACAGACAAGGGTTGGGTTGGAAGGGAAAGAGAGACCGATGAGGTTTCAAGACCTTTGATGTCTTCTCACTGGCGCTTTCGTCTAACAGCAGAAACGCGTCTCTGGATGGTCCCCAGGAAAACCCAATAAAAGAAGTGTGGGTTTTGGGAGATCCAGATCCAGGAGTAACACAAGGAGTCGAGCGTAAATTAGACCAGCTTGGAGATGTGCCCACGGATGACTGAAACAGCGCAGAAAAATGGAATGCGTGGGAATAACTTTCATCTCTCGCAGGCTCGGGTAGTGCCAGAGGTGCATCGGCATCCGTCACAGTGGTATTGTAAGTGAAATGTGGGACATGGAGTAAAGGTGGTGCGTCGTCTAGCAGTTTGCTGTTATTCAAGGGGTTAAATATTAAATGGATATGCATTACCAGTTCCAATGTTGACCCAGTGTGTGAGCCTGAAGAATGCATGTTCCGTAATTTCCAGCACAGTACGACGGCCAAGCCTGTGTTCACGAGAAGTCAAAAGCCTTTGCAATGTCAGATACATCAGTGGGATGTCTGCAAAGGCTTACCGTCGTAATAGATCTCGACAAGACTCCGAAACGGAAACTGACATGTCGAAACGCAAGCTAGTCTAGTGCTGTATGAGATGGTAACAACGGTAACGAATGAAAGGAGCGGACCTCGTGGTCCATAATCCTGAGATATGTTGTTCTGATGTCATTGGCAAAGAAAGGCGTTACACCATACACTAGCTCGTAGAGCATGACTCCGAGACTCCACCAATCTGTTTCGAGACCACACGTGCTAGTCAGTCGCTCGGAGCCGGGAGAGACCGGAGACTGGCAGGAAAGTTCGAGCGCAAGCAGGGCATCCTCGTGTGCTTGCAGGATTTCGGGGGAGATGTAGTCGCACGTGCCGCAGGGGACTAGCGAATGATGCTGCGGAATGCCCCGGCTCCCATCTGGCTCGGGAGGGGACAGGGGAGCCGCAGAGCCAAAATCAATCAAACGCAGATGAAAACTAGAAGTCAAGACAAAGTTATGGGGTTTGATATCGCTGTGACGTCAAAGTTCAATCAGAATCCAGCTGATTCAAACTAAGGCATACCGATGTGCGAAACCCTGAGAGTGACACCAATGAATAGCGCATACAGCTTGCGGGGCCCACCATTCCAAGTCAACTTCCGACACTCTACCGTCATGAGGACTGGATTCAAGGACATCCCATAACGTGCCCCCTTCAACGTAATCCATGACAAGGTTGAGGTGCGTAGAGGTCTGGAACGAGCACAAAAGGTGAGGTGCCCACATGGTGTTACCACGCTTGGCAAGTAGTAGAATATCACGTTCAATTTGCGGTGAGCATTGCTGTTCAAAACTTGAACTGACCGCAATACCACCATGTATTAATGTAGATTACCTCACGGGATCTGAGAGCGAGTGCCCTTTCAATCGATTTGCAAACATAAACGCGTCCATCAAGTACACAATTGACCACATGGATCTAGAGTAAACTCAGCAAGGAAATGCAGGAGTAAGTGGTTGGACGAACTACACCAAACTGGCCGTGGTCCAAGGTGCCACGCACGACAAGGTCCTTGTCAGTGAATCTTAGCGAGTCAACCTTGATGGTTTTGGCTGTATTTCGATCGAGGAGTATAATCCATCGATTCACCGAGTCGTAGGTAACAGAACTTACACGTCTTGCCAATTGTGTTCTGACCATGCAGAACACGGTCGAGCGCAACGCCCTCGTCATCGTCATCGCGAGCCTGTAGCAGCGATTTGAGAAGGTCCTTCCTCTCCGCCCACGATAAAGACATGCATCAGCTCGTTGCAACGACGACGTTGATGTTGAACTTGTTGCAAACCCTAGTTTGGCGCTGTTTGCGTGTTTCAGTCTGAAATGTTTCGAGTATTCCCATCCGTGACTGTAGTTGGCTCATTCAATCCTGAGACTGACCCATTTTTGCTCCAAACCACGAGTATTGTATTCCCCACATCTCTGTGACATGCCTCAGTAACGCCAAAGATGCAGCCTCGTCTGCGCTCCTCATCGGATCCCCTGTGGTCGACCCGTCGCTAATCAATTACTCGGGTTTACCGCCGGTATACACTCAGTGCAGAATCTCTGGACCTTGAGCCCTTCACTCTACACACTAGGCCGAACAATATTCAGGCTATATAAAGACAGGTAGACCCATGTCAGGTCTACAGAGCTGCTCGTTTACTCTAGTGATGCAATGAGATGTGGAGGTTTGGGAAGCAGTGTAACCTCGCGATAAAGTACTCAGTCGTTACGCTCAAAAAAAGTGCCATAAATCTACACTTTTTTTTGAGCGTGACGATTAGGTACTTGGAGAGAGAAAAAGAAGGTGGCAAGACTCGCATCCGTTTTGGCCCTATATATACTCATATTTGGAGGGGAGGGAGTAGAATACCATCCTTGTGCAGTGACATCATGTTCAGAATGACAACTTGCTCAGGCCTGGACTTTGACCCTACAACCCGTAATCGCACCAGGTTGGATGGTATATCCGGCCCAGCCAACTGCAATTTCGTCCAATTGAAACATTGCTATTGGGTCCTCTATCTGCGCTGGCCGTCCGTCTGCCATCCCATCAAGTGACAAGTGGAACAAAACAACTTACAAGCGATTTTCACTTACTTTTTCAGAGACAAGGCTCGGATTCTGCCGTGTTTTTTTGGACCACTCGCTTGTACCACCAAGGTTTTTGATCGGAATCCGTCGTCCACTAACACATTTCCGGACAAAGCAATCAAACTGTATTCCTTTTCTGCGCACCGATTTGGCAAAGACAGCCTCCCATGATCCCCTAATGTTTAACGGAAGCATCGGTATTCATACCATTTCTCTGGCTTGACAAAATCTTGTCCTCGGAGCGGCATCGCTTGAAAAAAAAAGACCAAAGATTCATTACCACCTGACGGCGTGGTAACCGAAGAGCACTCGGGCTAGGAACGTGGCGAGAACATTGCCAAGCAAGGACCACGAACCACCGAGTGGAGTCGGGTCCCACGTAAATGCCAGTGAACCGCAATGTACACTTGTCTTGATGACAAGGTCTACGTCCGACGTAACTTTGAGTTTTGCTATTACGAATACCAAGTTATGCCTCTTCCGACGATCTCAATATGGATGACGGCGTTCAACAGCCCAAGTTAGATAATGGGAAAGTCTTGCAGGTAATCCTTGGACATGTTGCAATGTGTGGATGACTGAATAGTTGAATTAGATGGCTCCGTGGTGCAAACGGTGCCGAGCAGGAATAAACATGATGCGAATTTAGTCACCTTGTACGCGTGTGTGCCTCGGACATATTCGGGTCGGACAACGTTCACTCAGTATTGTCATCCAAGGTTAGTACTTGTGGGATGCTTCACCCTCGACAACTGTCTCGAGGTGTCAGCACCAAGTTTTCGCTCCAGTCGGGGTCCAACTTCTGTAGGCATGACGTCCAAGTGACCGCGTTTTATAAGAGGGAGGAGGCCTCATTCTGTGAGCAAAGGCGCCTTGCACGAGACTTGAAGGGGATGGTTGTTCTCAACCGGTGGTCACAGAAATTTCCATCACGGATCAGAAGGGAATTTCCAGGAGGTTGCCTCGCACGTAGCTCTTCTCCATTGATAATTTACAAATGCTCACATTCTCAAAACTAATAGTAGACGCTTATCGTCTTTCCCCTTGCAGAGACAAGCATCTCAAACGACACCGTGAAGAGATACTCACAATGCCGCGGTGCTAAACACTCGGGCTATGTGCTACCACAACCCATGCTAGTCAAGTTCCTCTCAGTTTGGGAGGACCCACTGGACTACTTTTCCTGACGAATCCCCTACCCACAATGTCTCGCTGAACAGGTGACAAGGCAACACCTCTCGGTTGAAAGAAAAAAAGAAGTAAGAAAGTAGAGACTCACTCAATGAAATTCAGAGATGTGACGGACGCAGAGGCATCCTTTTCAGCTTCCAAGTCACGGACCTTGAGAAAGCTCCATCGGGCCCGAGCATCCTTGGGAGTATCTTCCGCATTCCATGTATAGAGCGCAACGGAACCATCTGCGTGACCGGTCGCAAGGATGCCCAGGTGTGAATAATCCCGCTCGTGAAAGGCGATCGACGTCACAAGAGATAACTTTGTACGGGGTACACTCGACACGAGGTCAAGTCTCGCAATGGGCCGCGCGTTAATAGTATGCAACCATAATGAGTGGGTAGAACAGGTCGCGATGTAACCCTGGTCTCGGCCTTTAGACAGGTGAACAGTTTCACTGTTCAGAACGCACCGTAGATTCGTTGATCGCCACGAGACGCACAGCTGCACCTTCGATCGAACTTTCTCCGTCAGCATGCCAAATTGATCGGATGTACAGACCCCTGTTGAGATCCCACAGAATAGCACTTCCGTCCAAGCTGCCACTGATCGCTACTGACCAAGCCCTGGATGTGTGAAGACAAGCTATAGGGGCGCTATGTTTGCGCAGGAGATGGATGAGCGTCAGCGAGGGTTCTTGCCCTTTATGGGCTTTGGCCGTCGTTGAACCCATGAACGGCGACATCGGTAGAGGCGCATGGGACATGCGCCAAATCCGTACCAAGGAATCGTCCGATCCAGTGACGAGAATGTCTTGGTCCGCAAATGCAGCACAAGTAGGGTAAGTCGCTTCAATCGTTTGCGCAACCTGAAATGGGACCCTGTCCATCATCCTCAGTTACAGAGATAATCATGCAACGTTTACCATGCCGTGATGAAGAACCCGGAGAGCACCATCTTTTGCCCATTGTACCTGTTCGTCGGATCGTGATGGCGGAGAGAGTGCACCTTCGGGCATAGGGACTACTTTGCTAGTGCTATCCTTGACGACGCATGCTACAGGTCCATCGAGCATGACTATGGATCCGTGAACATATGTAACGCGATGACTGAGTTCATAGTCGTACCTTTCAGTGGCCGGGAGTCCCTGGTCAACGCTAAAGCGTCCTCTGGTACTCCCCTAGAGGCCTGCACCGGGAGGCTGAGGATGCCCTGTAAATTTCTCGGTGGATGTGGCGAAATGAAAAGTTTTCGTGGAGTCTGTCCAACTAATCCGCAGTGTAAGCATAGTTCAGAGGAACGAAACGCTTAGTCGACATAATCACAGTTATGGATAATTCCGATCGTCGCTTCTCGTTCGACAGGGTCTGTGATATTGTCCAAGTCTGCGATACAGGTGAGGATGACTGTCGTTAAGGCTTGGGAATGGGCTCGCCTGTCGTTCCTTCGTAGCTGAGTGGGTGAAACACGTTCAAAGAATTGATGTCTCGTTGTTTGTATCCCCATACTAGATCGATCCACGCCGGGAGGTTCTCGCTCACGTAGCGGCTCTCCAGGGCCTAGTGAAGGGACGGATATAAGCGAACCAGTAAAAATGCGCGAACAAACGCGATACACAGTGCATGACACTGACTTGACGATGCATGTGTACGAACAAGAGGGGATCTCCCTTGGCCCACGGTGGTAGCTTCACATTGTGAATCTTTTCGCCCGTGCTCGTCGAAGAACCAAAATCGAGATTGGACAGGTTCTCGAGAAATCTAGCCAGCACGTGAGACATGTATTCGTGCACTGCCTGGGTTGAACTTACTCTGGGCACGTGAAAAATTCGGGGATGAGCTCTCGAACGTCTCCCCTCACATCTTGCGAGGAAGACAGATACGCTCTTCCAACATCACTACGTACGGTAATCAGCAACGCACACATGGTCAGTCCATCCAACGCACATGAACAATCTATCTGGAAGATCCCAATCCCCACCCTATAAAAGTGAATGAAGGTCTGCAGATTTAACCTCAACCACAGAGACGTGCCTGTAGGGTCTTGAACATGCTCGTATACGGCGCCATGCGTATCAAAAAATGGCAAACAATCATGGACCTGTCGTCAAACATGTGTTATTCGCCAAAAAGAAATATGGGATCACATCGAAAATCAAACCGTACGAGCTGAAGTGAGTACCGTAATGAAACGGCTTCTCCCCAACGCTTTCCAAGTTTTCATACCGACTTTTAGCGATTTCACAACGCTCTGGTGTCAGCGCTCCCATTGGCTTTGACAAGCTAATAGGACCTTGTCACCCGTTGCAATCGAGGAATATGAAAGACGGCTTACTCCCGGAATGAATCAGGCGATGACAAATCCAAAACGTCCGACATATAGTCCTTCAAAATCCAGGCTTTCGAATCATGGTCAAGCAGGTGCTGACATACATTGACAGAGAAAACATACGGAAGACCGGATACTGCGTCGCATCACTCGGTGTACGTCCCGAGAGCTGGTTCAAGATGCTTAGATAGGTGAACTAGCGGATCCCATCAAGTTAGGTATGAGCCGCGTATGAACAAGACCGGTCCACCTACATTGCTGATCTGTCTATCCTGCCACTGTCGCTGAGCCGTTGTCAATGCCCTTTCGTGAGCCGTCGTCGCTGCTCTTCCCCTTCCTTTTGACATTGCTGTACTCATCTCTCGCAACACTAGCCCTAACGTCGATACCTGCTCATGCACCGAGTGTCGCGTTACGATGGCCTGTAGCCTCTGCGAAACGTCACGGCGATGGGTACCATCCAGGAAGACAGCCAATAACGTTCGGCTATCCTTGAAAAAAATCTCCAGACTGACCCCCACTCAGCTAATACCCAATAAAGCCGAGAAGACCACATACTCACGCGACGTCTCTGAACAAAAACGACTTGTTTGAAAACCCTGCGACTTGTTCAAGTGACCTATACCCTCATAAATATAACGCACGCGCGCTGGTCTTGCACCAACTCACCATCGCCGTGGTCTCTGGGGCACTCGTAATTTGGGCGTACTCCCAGCAACGAAAAACATCCCTTTTGGCGCGTCGACAGCGTCGATCAGTTCTCCAATGTCGTTTTCGATCAAACCATCCAACATGTAGAGATGACTATGTCCGAAGATGAGCAACCCAGCTGAGAAACGAAGTCAAGAGGCATGGCGCGTCTATGAGAGTAATGGCGTGCGTACGATAGAAGTCCACCCCTGACACTCGGCATATCGTGTTGACGGCCTCAATAACGTCCCCTGGTTCGAGTTCATGCCTGACCCTACGGTGCTTGTCTTCCGCAATTTCGTCCATCAGGGCATTAGAGTTGTCGTTTGAAAACACTTCCGCGTCATCCTTTATCGAGCCATCAGTCTGCAAAGTGGATGGAACTTCAGTGTCCCTCTCCTCGTTCGTCGTGCTATTGGTTTGAGCGTGAGGCACTAGACCCGACGATTCGGTGAATGGTTCCAACTTGTTCCTGAGGATCGTTGAACAAACACCACAGGAAACCGAGGGACATGACTCACCGCATCCGATGTGGGCCCTCCGTTTCGTCTAGTCTCCAAGTTCGTTCAGGTCCAAGATGACACCATACATCACGTTCGGAGAACCCTCCCAGAATATCATCGCTAATGATCGTGATGCGCCGACGCCGCTCGCGCCTGTTGATCTCTAATAAGTCACACGATACAGTAGACAACTGATGCATACAAGTCGATAAAGGTTTTCCGATAACGTTCCCGCTCAGAGGCAACGATTGTATTCCTCCAAACTTCCAAACGATCGGTGCTCTTGCGCAATGTCTCTTCTTGAACAGATGCAAGCCTGTCAGGTAAGGGCACGGTAACAGGACTTGCCGGCTGTGATCCAGGTCTGGTGATATCCAATATCTGCCTCACCAACTACGTCAGATATGTCTCAAACCATCCTGCCGTCGATTACCTGCTGTTTTTGCGCGGACGATACATGGTTCCCCGTTGCTACCAGTAATCCGAGGTGGTTTAGTTTTGTGAATACCTTGAAATCGTCGTTCCTAAGTGGGGACGAAAGACATTCGATGAGAATATCAGTTGAGCTCTGCGATCTGAAGAGCTGGCGGAACGACGAGTGTGAACCGTGAAAATCGATAAGATCATCAAGAATTCGCTCAATGACGAGTCTCGATGGTCCTGAATGAAAATATTGTCAACGATTTCTGTTGATATGATAGGGCAAGGAAAGAACTACTAACCTTGGACATGGGTATCTGAAAATACCAACATGCCTTGGCGAAGTGCAAGCAACAGGACAGCAAGCATTTGAGGGCACTTGACAGCCTTCGAGGTAGTCCCACCCTCTCGCGCTCGGTGGAACAGTAAATCAAGGGCAGCTTCGTGAACGGCATCGTTCCAGATAGGTGGTAACACCTTTCTCAACGTGAGCCAACCACTCGCGAGCTCGAATCTCTTCCCAAAGGAAGAGGAAGTATTAAAGCTGATATCAATGATCACGAGGACTTGGCAAGCGAGAGCGGGAGACGGGTCAGGTCCGAGCCACAACAACGCAATGCGTGCAACCGGTAGGGCCCCCACAAACTTCATGTACATGGTCGGGATTCGGAGAAGTGATATGACGGCGTCCAGCACGAGTCGTGCTTTCTCGTTGTTATTACTACCACTCATGAAGGAAGCACGCGGCGAAGGTAGCGAAACAGGATCTGGAGAGTCATCACAACAATCGTATTTCAGCCCACACAAACAAACCTTGGTACGCACCAGAGTTAATGTTCGCGGCTATATACGACGCAACCGGCTTGACAGCGTCATTGGCAGAGAAATATGCTTGCATGACAATATTCAACGCATTGACGATGTGGGAAACTGTCTCCGGAGGGTACCACGGCGATTGCATGGCGAACAACAGCCTACGCACAAGGTTGAACTTGGACAAGCGAATTTTGGCATTGAATTTCCGGTAACGGCTAGCACGCAAGAGAAAGGCAAAGTGTTCAAGGTGTGCTCGCTGAATATCCGCGATCGTCATCGACCAAAGCTCAAAGTCAAGGGCAATGGCACTGTATGCGATCGTATTCGTGACAGTGGAGACACTTGAGTATTTAGCCGTTAGTCACTTAGTGAATGTGACCATGAAACGCCTCTTACTCTGGAGATCGGAAACTGAGGCCAAAAAACTCGAATAGGATCTCAAACGTCGTCGTGTTGATGAGGCGACTTTTTTGGTAAAGGATACTGGCAAGAGCATCGTAACCAGCTGTAATCATCAGCAACGAACATGAACTCGAAACGTCCGCCTTACCGACTCTTTCCATATCTTCTGAATTTTGCCAACAATTACGAAGACTATCACACAGGATGGCGACAGTTCTAGATAACTCGTGCGACGTCTTCCACTGCTTAACCCGTCGTACAACAAACGACATATGGCAATGCTCACCTCCGCAAGAGATACCAGACAAAGCACCAACTGAACACCACCTATATGCCCCAACGCAAGGTCCAACGGTTGACATGGAATAGAAATCACAGGTCCAAAGGTAGCAACGCTGCTCGCGTCTCGTCTCTTGAAGCGAGGGTGTCTATCTAATGGCGGAAAGTCGGTAATGTCCTTGGTGACGACCTTGCACAGCACCGAAGCCTCGTCGATCAGGACGCCATCTCTGACAGCTTTTGTGATAAATGTTTCTCCAGACGTCTGTTCGGATCCAATCACATGCATGTTCAGCGAGGTGGACGCCTCGTATGTGAAAAACCGAACAAGGGTCTTGTCCTGAAAGTTTCCGTCATATCTGGGGCCCAGGTGATGAATGAATCTGGGGAGATCATCGTCTAATTCCAATTAGCGACAATAAGAGACAAATGCAATAGAGACGGTCACCTAATGGTGTAGAAAGAAGGTATGCGGACGCGATACACCAACTAGAAGCCCTATCTGGTCTCTTGTCTCCCAGAATAAATTCTCCAACACGATTCTCATGGATATTGGGATAGGCCCAATCAAACGTTTCTTTAAGAGCACCATCCAAGAACATTCCTAGAAAGAATATTAGGTGGGGGAAGGCTTACGATACACCCGGACGTACGAACGGCAGCTTGAGACGTTCGATGCGGGTAGTAAACGAGGGCAATATGGGTCCAGCGTGAAGTCTCTATTCGTGCGCTGGAGAGAACTGTATATTCACGGCGAGCACTAGTTCGAAGTCCGAGGACACCGTGCCTTCCTATGCTCAATTCTATAGCATAGCGCGAACCGAATGAGATGCCGAATATCCTGTGTGCTACAGAGGGCATTCTTTCAAACCATACCCAAACCTGTAGAAATCGAATGTAGGCCTACAACGCGAGGGAAGACAAAAAGTATCCTAGAACTTACCATGAACGTCAGACCAGATGTCGGAAGTGTATTCCAGCCACCAAGTGGCATCGTCACAGCAGATATATCCTGCAAAGACATGTGGGGAGGCCATTTAGACTTCAAGGCTGTACGAATGAGGTCGATCATATCTGTATCCAACGACTGGTCCTCCTTCACCGCGCACTGAAATAGTCGTTGCGCGTCCTGAGTAGAAGCACCCATCTCGAATAGCCGTTTGATGACCTTACACTGCAGCCGTCGCTCTGCAACACGCAAACCCAACTGGTCAGCTGTAGAAGAAGAAATGAAACTAGAGAATATGGGCATCAGTATACCCAGCATGCTCAAGACGGCAAGATTGCGATGAGTCGATTGGGTCAGGTGCTCCAAAATCTTATACATTATAAAGTGAAGGGAAGGGTTCGTCGCGGGAGATTCGACCACAAGTTCCCAGACGATCTTGAAGACACGAGGGAGGTGAATGCTACCAAGAGACGATGTGAATTCCAAGAAATGGATGTCTAGCTCGTGTAGGTCGTGACAAAAAGCTTGCAGTGAGACGAACAGGTCGACAACAGCGAATTCATGGACAGAAAGAGAAAGGAGACATCCAAGGGTCTTCTCAAAGGTGACCGGATGTTTGACGAGCGCGTCGCAGGCGTCAGTCAAAGCCGCGTAGCCGACATAATCCTGAATTTGGGTTGCAAGAATAAAAGCAGGACGTTACAAACCAAACTGGGAAACTAACCTCGAAGAAGGTCAAGTTGACTGAATGACAATGTAAAGCCTTCGACATGAGCATGAACGCAAGTTGCATGCAATCGAACACCTGTTGAATTGACTGCGGGCTGGACAATGCAGACGATGTCGCTGGTAGCGTTGACAAGACATGCATCAAAACAAGAAATCCGTCCGCTTCGCGAAATGCGTTCAATGCTCCAGGGTACTCTGGGCCGAAGATGGACTGAATAGAATGCAAAATCTGGCGAAGCGTGGTTTGTGAATGCAAAGGCAACTCGATGATGTACACGAGTATTCACCGTAATCCTTGAGGAGATATCTTCCGTCAGCTTTAACTCCTCCACCAGAGATTTAATCTGGCTGGTGAGAGTGCTTCCCTCGACAGTGGCTGCGAGGGGTGAAGTAGATTGCGCATCGTCGTCGAAGGTGGGTTCGTGGGCATAATCCTGAAGATTTCGAAGAGGTGCTAGAAGCGACCTCAGCATTTTACAGAAATGAATGCTGGTCTTTCAGCAGATGTTCATCACCACGACACTGGAAGTGGTTCAAGAAGTGGCGCGTGTTGGACGGACGACTGATTCCTTCCAAAAATGGAAATGCCCCTATCATGGTAGATCATCAAACTAACATTATAGTTGATTGAGTGGGGACTAGATAACATGCAATAGTAGACGTTTGATTGGCTTTCAGATATTATACCATTAATTAATACACACGTCCAGGTCAACTGGTATTCCCTTCACAGCCTCTTCACATTGATGATATCCACAAACTCGGGCTTCAGTGCTGCACCACCCACGAGGAACCCATCAACGTCCGGCTGCATCGCTATCAAAACCCCAAGTGAAACTGAGTACAAGAACTAAACGGGGGAAGGAAGTATACCTACCAAATTCCTTGGAGTTGAGCGCGGTAATAGAGCCACCATAGATGACCCTAGTGGTCTCTGCGACGCTCTCAGACATGTGCGTCTTCAAAAACTGGCGGATCTCGGAAAGGGCATCTTGCGCCTGCGCCGCAGTGGCAGCTTTTCCTGTGCCAATTGCCCACGCCGACTCATATGCAATCACGATTCTCCTATAAAGAACGGAATCCAGGATCTGGTCGAGCACAGAAGATACCCCATAATACGTACTTCCAGTAAGTGACATCCTTGAGGACGTCTACGACAGCCTGAAGCTGCGTATTCACTACCTCTGTCGTCTTCCCTGCTTCTCTTTCTGCGGTGGTTTCTCCGACACAAAGAATCACTTCAAGACCGACATCGAGTGCTGCCTTGGTCTTAGCACCGACAAGCTCGGACGTTTCGTTGAACAGTGTTCGGCGCTCCAAGTGCCCTGATTGTGTCCGGACATATTTTGTAGATGGAAAAGTAGGGGTCAAGGATGTACGGACGCACCGAGAATGACATATGGAATCCCGGCATTGACGAGCTGTACTGGGCTGAAAAAAAGAAGGTGAACACACAGCCAAGATGGAATGAAACTCGCTGGACCTGATTTCGCCCGTGTAGGCGCCAGATGACTAGTAATAGCAATTCTGAGCGGCGAGCTGAATCTCCTTACGGACGAGGTCCTTGAGGGAGATTAGGTAGAGTGCAGGGGGTGCAATGACGACCTCTGTCGCACTTAGCCGCTGAGTTCCACGAGAGGGCCTCTAGGTGATTAGGCACGTACGGGCGTCGGGATCCAGAATAGCTTCGTTGAGGACTTTGATGATGGTCTTCTCTTGCTCTTCAGAGCCAACGTTCATCTTGAAATTGCCCACAACGAAAAATTTGCGAGTCATGATTTCCGGTCACGGGATGGTAGTGAGGGAGAAGGTACGAACCAGCTAATGAGAACCCAAACCAGTTCTACCCCGCTATCATCAGACCCTACCATACGGCTTTCACAACGGCGTGATCAATGTTTGGGACTAACCTAAACCATACGTCCGACGGAAGAAGTTAAGTTTCGGTTGCTTTCGTGGACAAAACCTCAGGTTAAGTCAGGGCTTTGGCAGAACAAACAATAGATTTGACCTTCTGAGGGTATCTGATAACATTGATATCACCGTTGTGTTAACTAGTGGCATCCTGACAAGAGGCGGGGTAACGACGGCATAGACTTGAACATAGCAGTCGGAGAGGCCACATGATGTGGCCAGTATCAGGGTCAGTCTGAACAGGACACCCTTGGCATGAATTTTCGCAATGCACCACCGGAGATGCTGGCATGGTGCAGCGCGAGATTATTCATCATTGCGGCCCGAGACTCTGCCATTCAGATGTGTTCGTTCTATAGTATAGTACTTATCGTGGTCAGCGGCGAGAAGTATTACTGCTTTGCTCTCACCAACTTTGTGTGTCTGCCCCATCATTTGATCACTTTGAGTATAGTGTGACTGATCCTGAAGATTTCAAAAACGCATTAGAAGCGACCTCAGCGTTTTACAGATATTTCAGCCTGAAAGGTTCCTCGTATGATGGGATTCCGTTCAAGATGTGGTGGATTTTCCAAACTGGGACTACGGCCGGCATGCTAGAGGGACACCGGACACCCGGGTCATGCGGTCAATCGTGTTTGGACTTCGAAGCTTCATGCCTCGGTAGTACTCTCTGATCTTCCCATACATCATACACAATGTTGCCAATCGCGTTTTTTTTCACTTATGGCTCCTTCAGTATACCTCAAAGTTGAGGAGACTGCCGGCTACCGTTCGGTTACCATCGGTTACTACCGGTTACCACTGGCTGGTTTCACCGAAGATCCATAAATTCTAGTGCGGATGCCCCAGGTACAACCGTGTTCATCGTCCTGCCATCTTTGTGTCTGTGCTGCAGCTAGTGCAGGTTCGGTACAACCTATAATGAGCTGCGACCGACGTCTTTTGTTGCAGTGTCTTCTCTGGCCTTTACTCAACTCCAACCAGCCTAAGATGTCAACTGGTACATTTCCTAATACCTACCACTGTTTCCACCAGATTCCTGTATTCTTATCGCGTCTTGATGTTGTCAACACACGTGCTTCACAACCAGCAAGTACGACATTTCGGTTCGCATGTCCCCCTCAAACACCATGCTTAGGGGTTTGCTTCGCTGTTGCACGGCCTTGTTAGTAGTTCCAGTGACTCGGGCAAGTTCTCAGTCTGGTCTCAATACTGACTTTCTTTGTCCCTGGCCAATATCTCACTGGCACGAGTTCTCGTGATGTCATTGACTATGCCATCATTGCTATTACTATATTCACAGACTGCTCGACTGCCCTTGACCTTCTCGCAGCCTTCAATGTCACCCATATCTGTGCTCAATCCGATCTGTATGTCCAGGGTGTATGAAGGAAATGTCGACCAGGTGTTGAGCATGACGAGTTTGTGAGCAACTGGTTTGGACTCGAATTAGTCCAGTGCAGTGACCAGTTCGTACTATAATGATTCGATCGACTCCCCACTACTGGTCTCAGCTTGTTTGATTGGTACTACATGGCGGTGATTGGTGTCCCTCCTCATGCCTCAGGGTCCCAGATTAACGACTCGGAAAGCAATTACGGCAGTGTCCTATTTATGTCTGCTGGCCTAGCGCTGATTAGGTTTAGGCGAACTACCAATTATTATAACACTCGCCGAGGGTGGGCTGCTACATACGACCTAGCAAGCGATTGGTGGCTTGGGCGAGTGTAAACGAGGAGCCTTATTCGGATCGATGCGAGACCCTAGACGAGCGCTTCCACAGCAGGCCAGCCGAGCAGCCCCTTTCAGGGCACATCACATGCCATGTACTAGCTCACGCAATTAGCCTTGCCTGTCTCTCGCCGTGTACAAGGCAGAATTTCGAAGAAATTGTTTTGGGCTCGTTTCATTCATGGAAACACTTCTATCATCGGGACGGTTCACTCCGTCCTCACGCCAGGCAATCTATATAGTACATTGTGTCCGGCGCTTGACGTGCCTTTCAGATAGTATACCACTCATCAAGACACACGCCCGAGGTATCCGGTGCTTCCTTCACAACCTCTTCACATTGATAATGTCCACAAACTCGGGCTTTAGCGATGCACCACCGACGAGGAACCCATCGACGTCCGGCTGCATCGCTATCCAAACCCCAAGCAAGGTTGAGTACAAGAACTAAACAGGTGACGGGGGACACCCACCAAGTTCCTTGGAGTTGGCCGCAGTGACAGAGCCGCCGTAAATGACCCTTGTCGCCTCCGCGACGCTCTCAGACACCTGCGTCCTCAAAAACTTGCGGACCTCGGCATGGGCGTCTTGCGCCTGTGCTGCAGTGGCCACTTTTCCCGTGCCAAT
>JBBPKD010000338.1:0-23444 GCA_038089075.1 Singerocomus inundabilis
ATATGGCCGGTACGATGCGCCATCGGGGTGCGTTGTCGCCGATCGATCTTTGCATTCCTTTTTCTCACTTTTTTTAATAGGCCGCCCCCAGGATCGGGTTATGGAGAGCGTGCGAACGTGTCTGGACGCTATGATGCGCCATCGGGGTGAGACTTGACGGATGACCGGGATCCATTGGTGTTTTTACTGACGTGTGTGTACCAGACCTCCGTCTGGCAGAGGTTATCAGAGCCAGCAGTCCCATCAACAAGGTTATGGGACTGGGGGTGGGTATGCGCCTAGTTACGACGACGAGTCCGACCGGCGGGATCAGTACGGATCGCAGCAGACGCACGGTCGCACTCAGCGCGAGACACCACAGGGACCTCCCTCTGGTCAAGGAAGAGCCCAAGGTAATGCGCCTTCGGGCGGATTCACCGCCTCTCGCGATCAAGGGGATCGGTATGGCTCTGGAAACGACGGTGCGTCCAACGATCGCAATGAACGCCCACGCAGGGGCGAGGCTGCCGGTTACTACGAGCAGCAGGGTGGGTCTGGTGAGACACGCTTTGTAGCTGTGTGTGTGTGTGCTGTCTGATCGTGAGGTCCAGACCAAGGTGATCGTTATGCGCACTTGGCAAGTATGGCACAAGAGCACGGGCAAGATGACCCCGAGTTGTATCGCCGGGCTACGCAGGGCTTGCAGGAAAGGATCCAGTCACAGGCAAAGTCTGGTCGGCCGAGAGATGACGAGAGGGATTACAATGATGCGCATCAGAAAGCATATGGGTGAGTGGGGGGTAGATAATTCCAGGATGCGTCGGGTCACTGACATGGCTGGATGAATGACAGGGGAGATGACCATGGACCGATGGATGCGGACACGATTGGGGCGGCTGCGGCGATGGAAGCGTTTAAGCAGGCTGGTGCTGGTGCTGGGTCCTCCAATGCGCCTGCAGGTGCATTCAAGGCAGGCAAAGCGGGCGGTGCGTCTTCCTCAAAGCCGGGACGCGAGGAGGAAGAAGAGGAAGACACTGCTGCTGCGGCGCGTGCAGGTGGGTCCGGTGGTGGGTTGCAAGACAAGCTGGTGAGTGCTGTGGGACGGGTTGGTGAGTAGCATGGCTGATGGTCACACAGATGGCGCTGGCCATGTCTCACGCGGGCAAGTTGTTCGACAAGAAGAACGCGGGCTCGAATGGGGGTGGAGACCCGTCCCAAGGCAAGGCTCAAGGTGGGTGTTGTGATCGCTCTGACGGTGCGGTGTTGAACGTGTTGGCAGCCATGCAATCCGCTGCTGCGACGGCGATGCAGTTGTTTACGAAATATCAAGGGGGAAAGCTCGACTCGAGCGACATGTCCTCCGTGATGACCCTCGCGATGAAAATGCTTTAAGAGTTCGGAAATGATATATTTGTGATTACCGTGTGAATGTTGTCGACAGGTGCTATAAATGCCATTCTTGTCTTCTTCCCCACGCGGACACCATCCAGCTTTTCTTTTTTTTCCCCTTGTTCGCCCTCCAATTTTGAGACATGTCTCGCTTCGCTCTTTCTGCTCTCCTCGCTCTCGCTATCGCCTCCAGGTCGGCCTTTGCTCAGCCTGACCCCAACGACCCAACTCCCCTCACTGCCAAGACCTATGCCTACCCGAGTGGCATTGCAAGTATCCCCGTCGTTGCCACCGTACTCCAGTGCTTACCCTTGCTCTTCATGCCAGCCTTATCAAGTAGACTACAACACCGCCGCCATCCGTGGTCCACAGTATGGTTTCAACCAGTGCAATTCCTCAACTCAAAACCAGGATTCGTTGTGCCAGACCTTGATTGTGAACAACATTGACGGTACGCGTGTTTTGACTTTTCTTTTTCTCTTGTTACTCATTTGTTTCCCCCAAGACTTCTGCCTCTGGGCTCCTCCCAAACCAAATTCGACTATCGGCGATACCGAGGCCATCGAAGTCGCTTGGTGCACCAAGCCCGGCCATGGTACCCGCCTCATTCCATCGGGTGCTCTACAGGGAGTCCAGATGCTCGTCACTTCTGAATATATTCAATATGCCGGTTTCATCGACCAGGTTATGCTCGATTTAGCTGCCAGTGACTATGGAGGAGAACTTGATCCCCATGGCGCTGACTTGGTTCGTTCTGGTCCTCGCCATGTTTAATGGTGTGCTCATTGTCCTTTTGTCCAGCGTGGGAACCCTCTCGGTGGTCTCGTGTACTCAAACGCCTTCCCCAAGGTTGGCGCTGACAACAATACCTATACGCAGGTCATGGACTGGAACGCGCAAGTATTTGTGTTGCTCTTGTGTCCACTCTCACTGACTGGCACTGTAGTTTCATAGGTGGAAGTGCTTTCTGTATCACCATCTGCAACCC
This sequence comes from Singerocomus inundabilis, assembly GCA_038089075.1. Taxonomy (NCBI): domain Eukaryota; kingdom Fungi; phylum Basidiomycota; class Agaricomycetes; order Boletales; family Boletaceae; genus Singerocomus; species Singerocomus inundabilis. The sequence continues at coordinate 2,357 of JBBPKD010000338.1, forward strand.
TGCAGATTCATCACAAGATCAGTCTAACTACTGCCAGAACATATACGATCGCGTGGGCTGCGCATACAACATGCCTAACAATGCCCAGAACGGTACTTTTGAAGTTTGTGATGCTGATCTCAAGACTCCTGTCGGTCTCTACACCTCCGGGGGTGCTACACATACCTTCTCCCAGCCTTTCGATGGCACATTCAGCGTCCCATACACTGCTAACATTCCCGCCTCTTCCAACTGTGTCACGTATCATTCCAGTGCTTTGTACACTGGCCTTCCCACACCCAGTGGTGCTACCAGTTCTGGCGCTGCCCAGTCTGGAAGAGCTTCTAGCACTGCTTCTAGTGGTGTTCCACAATCGACTTCGAACGGTGCTGCCACACTGGGTATCTCTTCCGTTGCTGGCATCCTTGGCACGCTCTTCGCCGTCGCTTTCCTCTCGTGAACGCTTGTTTGAATCAATCTCATTATCATGCTCGTTGCTACATCTAGTCGTGAAATGACGCACATTAACACGGATGTCGGTACTGCCAGATCTCAGTACATTTGACGCGTTGTCGTGATTTCATGGAGATTGCATACGGACTTTGTTTTTCTATACAAGTCTTTCGCTTTTTTGTGCGTGTTGAACACCGGCACTAGCCCGTCTCTTGAGTACATACCCTGATGCATCGTACGATTACCCTACAGCTAGTTTTTTAAAATGAATTGGCATATAAATACATCGCGTCAGCTACTACCATGGCAACTCGGGTAATTATATGGACTGCGCAAGAACGCGGTTGAGTTGTGAACATCGTTTGAGGATTGTATTACAATATTAATTGAGAAGAGTCGGGTTTGGGAGGTCGACTTGTCTATTATAGAGGATCGAAGAGAGCTCTCGACGTCCTTTTTTCGATGTCCCAGACTTCCGGAGCGTGCCCTCTTCATATTCATTTCTCGCATTGGGCTCGAAACAGCGAACACAACGGCATATTTTTTCCCCTCAGTTGCAAAGAAGCATCCATCCCGCACCAGAGCCGCTCTTCGGTCGTCGTCGTTTCAAATCCTCGATATTCTCAGTGACAATTTGCGAGGGTACCATGTATACCACTGTCATTCATGCCGACTTTTCTGCTTGACCTTGTAGGGACGCGCCCTGAGACCAAACACATTTTGATTCTCGAGACGGATCCTCCGAAATCAGACGCCAAGTAATGCCTCGAAGGAGGTCCTTTTATAGCGATCGAACAATAACGTTTCTCGGTCGCCAAGTCATACTCCACGGCTTGGTATTCACGTGTTGGCATTTCAGTGTCCGTGATCCCTCACTGCTTCTTTTTCCTTTTTGTAACGTCGCCAAGCGATATTTCTTGGTCCGATTCATGGTTGCTAGTAGCTCTGTCAGACTGTATGCATCCAGAGACACGTCGAATGCACTTTGGACTGTTCAACGTCGAGGGCACCCAACCGAGCCGGCATCCTTGGTATGTAGCTTTGGGGTACTACGACCGTCAGTGACGACGGAGTGCTAGTCTGAACAAAGGCACCATCGTTCAGCTCAGACCGACGCCGGGTTTTCAACGCCGTTTGGATAGGGTGGGGGATTCTAATGAGTAACCTGGTTGGCTCGAACGGCAAGGTCACCCCGAAGCCTGGAGTGCGGAACAATGTGCGCACTGGATCAGACATCAGAGCAGGCGTCATCCATCCATCAGTATGAACGGTAGCCAATCTGGATCTGTCGTCAGCTGCGGTTCACACCGGCCACCTACACAGACCGTATTCGACCAGCTGCTGTATCATCGTTGGACACGAATGGTTCGTGGCGTAACTCGCTCTGGCCGAGGCCCGGAATGCGGAACAATGTGCCCACTGGATCAGGCATCAGAGCAGGTGTCATCCATCCATCACTATGGACGGTAATCAATCTGGATCTGTCGTCAGCTGCGGTTCACACCGGTCACCCACACAGACAGTGTTCGACCAGCTGCCGTATCATTATTGGACACGAATGGTTCGTGGCGTAACTCGTTCTGGATGATCATGGACGTTCTCATGGATGTCCATGAGTATACGGTATAGTTGGAGCGAAGGGATCGCTTCGTGGAAAATAGATCGTGTCGTCAGAGATTGGTGGTCGACGTGCACATAATTTACTGCTGGAATGGCTGATTCGGGGCCAATGTGGTCGTTCCCGTGAACAATTTCGATACACTCTGTTTGCAGTCCAGCTACAAGTCAAACTCGATATTACAACCATGCCACAGCCATTTGGTGTGGGGACAAGCAGTGCGTGTTGCATTCATCCATGCTCACCATTGGGGCCAGACCTCCAACTAGTTGCTATCCCACGTATTGTGAATGTGATGTGCATATTGCAGCACCTCGTGCAGACCAAATGTCAGTAATACACGCGTTGGAAGAAGAGAGTTCACTGACAGTGATTTGAGGCAAAGTCACAGTTGGCGATGGTAGGAAGATCATCCTCCTTATATTCATGCACAGAACAAGAGAAGAAAGTACAGTCAGCCAAGGTAAGATGCCCATTCTATGGTGACCTATGGCGGACGGAGTAAAAACTTGTGGCCATAAAGCTTGGGTGCAACTGCAGAAACTGACCCGTATCGAACCGAGCGCTGATTCTTCTCGATACACTGGGTTCCATACATGGGTCGTGGAACAAGAGATTAAAACGGATTTGACTAGGATTGCAAGAGCTCACTTGAATACTTTTTGTAGGTTCATATATGTCTTTTGTTGTTTACTAAAACATTAAAGAGGGTATAATTCAATGCAACACCTGTGCAATAGAAATGCAATGCGGACGGTCAAGTTTCTGGTACCACGATGACTATTAGGAATGAAAAGTCGAGCATCGTCGCCGGCTGTGCTTGGCCTCGGGAATTTCGTAGTGCACATAGTTTGTCACCAACTCAGGGGCATTTCCATTGGATCAGGTGCACCTCAGAGCAAGCTGTGCTGGCTGCCCTTTTCTACACAAAGTTTGGATTGCACTGGAATTAAGACAGACTTGGAGAACTTTCAATGCGAGGTGCGATAGTTTCGGTGGCGAATTCATTGCGGAGGTATTCACTCTGCTGTCGACGAGATCCGAGAAAATTTTCCCAGGCTCCGAAAAGCAAAGCTATTACACCACTAGACGAATATATAGCATAGGAAAGTATACGTTTTTCCTCCTCGTTTAGAATTGATTTCTCTTAGGTTTTATACCTCTATGGACGATCTTGATGGGTATGGATTATCGTGAAGGAGTCGACTAAATGTCTGTGGCATGTGTTCGTCGTCTGTTCCAAGTCGGCCCCCTTGAGATGTTACGTACCCCATCAAGTGAGCTCACGTCACCTTTACTATCGTGAGACCGGTGTTGCAAAATGCCCTAGAGATACAAAATGCATTCTGCTGCAACACACAATACAAGCAATGGCTCATACTCATGAATATAGCTTGTAATAGACCTTCTATAGAACCTTGTATTTTTTTTCTGAAAACAAGGTGTTCTGTCCCTGCCGGTTTCATATCTATGCATTGACACCCCTGTTTCTGATGAAAAACATCCAGGAACCGGCGAGATTCTCACGATAGTAAAGGCAACGTGAGCTCGTACGTAACATCTCAAGGGGGCAGACTTGGAACAGACGACGAACACATGCCACAGACATTTAGTCGACTCCTTCACGATAACCCATACACATCAAGATCGTCCATAGAGGTATAAAACCTGAGAGAAATCAGTTCTAAACGAGGAGGAAAACGTATACTTTCCTATACTATATATTCGTTTAGTGGTGTAATAACTTTGATTTTCGGAGCCGGATCTCGCCGACAGAAGATGTCATGCAGTGACACCCGTCCCACACGCAGACGGGAAACTTGGCAACTCCCTGTCAATCGCACCTGCTGAGCCAGCATCACGCTGGCAACATCAGTTTGTTGAATGACGTGTTCACAAGTGGTGTGCACATTTTGCAACATCGGTCTCACGATAGTAGCAGCACAATTCCTACGCCTGATGCGTACGCCGTAATGACTTAACAGTTCTTTTTATTCCTTCTTGGTTTTCACTTCTGACCCACCTCAGTCTGGATTTCCTAAGATCGGTCATTGCAATGTCCTTGAGCGGGAACCTGCCTGGTGTTGTTGCTGCGGGGGGAATCCTCTTCTTAATCGTGACTTGGCTTCGCGCGCGCTATGATTGTGGCAATACATCTGTCCAAAGGAGTTCGCACCGATACCCTCCAGGTCCACCTGCACACTTTATCCTGGGACACCGTCTTCCAAAGAAAAAGTATGCACACTTTCTAGCTCTAATTACTCGCAGCGTGTTCATTAGACTGATGCATCACCTTATCACAGTCCTTTTTTGACCGTTGGGTCTTGGATCGAACAGTATGGGCCGCTCATATCGCTCAGAGTGGGCACGAACCGCTACGTCGTCATTGGTCGTCACAAGGCAAGTATTGTTGTGTGTAAGCCCACTAGGTCTGACAGGGTACTAGGCTGCCATGGACATCATGGAGAAACGAGGGGCTGTGATGGCCGATCGACCCCGTATGATGGCTTGCGGTGAATTGTTGAGTCGTGGTTTACGAATGATAGTCACACCTGCTGGAGAACGATTGAAGCGGATGCGGAGGTAAGTACAATTGTGTTATGATTCCGCACAATTCGCATGTGCAACACATTTGTCTCAGGGCATTTCATACACATTTTCAACCCAAGGCCGCCAAGACGTATGAGCCGTTGCAAATGTCCCATGCAAAAGGGGTTGTCCTGGGCCTACTAGAAAACTCAGAGCAATATCAAAACCACATACGCGCGTATGTTCGTCTTTCTTTTTTTGAGCACGTACGTTCAATCTCGCCTAATAGATACGCGGCTTCGGTCGCCCTCAAACTCTCCTATGGGAAAAACACACCAACACATGCGTCTGATCCCGACGTGTTGGCTATCCAAAAAACGGTCGACAGATTCTTGGGCGCGATGCGCCCTGGTGCTTACATTGTGGACAACTTCCCTTGGCTGAAGTACGTGCCATGGTATGGACGTGAATTGCGTCAAGGATTCATTGAGGACTATGCACTCTACCGTCGTCAGATGGACACGACCAGACGGAGTGTGGTATGTTCTTACCTGGATACTTATTGTCAATGATGACATGTCGAAGCGCTGTTAGAACGATCCTGGTTCAGGTCCCTCGTTCGCAAAGTTCCTTCTAACGCAAGGAACTGATTTTGATCTCACTGAACACGAGACGGTCTTTCTCGCGGGTGTTGTGTTTGGTGCAGGTTCAGACACCGTACGTCGTTAGTCTTGTTGTAGCAACCGACCTGATGACATGGGTTAGACCGCGCTTGCGATCTGTAATGCCATGATGTGTGCTGCTCGCCACCGCAAGGCCCAAGCGGCGGTACATGCCGAGCTGGACGCTGTCGTTGGGAGGGATCAATGTCTGTTTTCTTGTATCCTTTGAAGGGTGTTCACCTTATCATGAACGCTTGCAGTGCCCACATTTGACAACGAGGAGTCTCTACCTGTACTCCGTGCATTTATTCTCGAGATGATGCGATGGAGACCTCTAGTGCCTTCTGGTAAGTCACAGTGTTAGGGACCAGCTTGACTCTGACACCCCTTTTATATAGGTGTTCCTCATCGTGCCATGGAAGATATTGTTTGGGTACGCATCGTCTTAGTACTGAGGTTAATTGTTGCCACCGTCTCAGATGTTGTCAGGGCGACTATTGTATACCTGCTGGGACGACTGTGATAGGGAATCACTGGTGGGTGGGTCTCCCTTGATTTTGTTGGCGGTACTAGATGAGTTTGGGAAGGGCCATCTCGCGTGATCCGGAAGTGTTTCCTGATCCAGACACGTTTGACTTGACGCGGTGGTTGTCGACTGACGGAGAGCTTAGAGACGACCTAAGGCTTCCTTACTTTGGATTTGGCAGACGGTGACAGTTTGATCGATACATCAATGATGTGTTACTCATCATAGATCATACAGTGTGTGTCCTGGACAACACGTTGCCACCAGGCATGTCCTGTTGTTTCTTGCAGAGCTGATGGAGGGCTAATGCCTCGTTAGGTCAATTTTTATCAACACGCTCTTTGTGCTTTGGTCATTCCGTCTCTCCTTTGACGAGTCCGAGCCGGCTGATGACATGGCATTCATGAGTGGCATCATGTGCAAACCTATCGGTCTCCATTTTGAGCCTCGGATGGCGAAGGAGAAGTTGAAGGCGATAATGGAACAGTAATGGGGAATCGCTGAACCATAGTGCATCCTCAAATACTGGTTCAATTATTCTAACCACTGTTGTGGCTTTCGATCGTTCTTTCTTATGCCTTTATGTCCGTGTATTGTTTGTTGGTCGCAATGCAAATCGCCTCTCCTGCGATGATATTGTCTGCTTGGAATGTCGTTCTGGAGTATAGAAAGAGTATGAAACTTCACAAACAGCGTATGTTGCGGTCAGATTATGTCGCCTGTTAGCTACTCGATGATCGGCAGTGACGGTGCTTGGCGTGATACCAACGGCATGTAGCATCTTGAACGAGACAGACGCGGAAAGTTGCTACAAGTATTGATCATGCCACTTCCGGCTGATGGAGATTCCAGTCCACTAATCTGTATGCCGACAGCTTGGGGAATTTTCTAGCCCTTCTCTATTATGAATTGTCCACAGAAGGGTGTCGTCTAACGTCGTCCCGTCCGTGCACACTATGTACGTAGGGCACACGGACGGGGCAATCGAAGTACCTAGTACTAAATCAATTCTATCCTTTCTTCTGGTTTTCCTTCCCCCGGGTTTGTTCCAGCCGTCGCAGGAAAGCCTGTATCGTCATGCCGTGCTAACCATCGGTCTACCATGTAGTTTCATTGAGTGGTGCCGATCGTCAGGCTGGAATTTGATATCTGATGCTGATAGAGCACAAGGGACTACGAATGGTGCTTCCACGCTCGGTATCTCTTCTGTCGCTGGCATCCCTGACACATCCTTTGCCATCATCGTCCTCTCGAGAACGCCTGTCTGAGTTAGTCTCGTTAACATTCTTGCAGCGACAACCAGGTGAGGGCTTCAATATTACCAACTTTCTGTACATTCTACGTGTCAGGACTTCGCGGAGATGAGACACAGGGCTCACTTTCTATACAAGTTTCTATTTTTTGGTGCATGTGCTGGGCAATGGCACTAGCCCATCTCCTTTCCGTACATACCTTGATGCATCGTACGATTGTCCTACAGTTAGTTTTCCTAAATATCGTACTCGGACGTTGTCGGTGTTAAACCTTAGCCCCGTTTCGTACAGTAACGTGTGTCGTGCGTTTAAGAACCGAATGTCCGTCACAGCACCTCGTCAAGGCTTGACCATTGCGCTGAAGTGACTATCGTTTAGCTCTGTGCTTGCACTCGCTTTTGTTAGCTATGAACTACTGCTCTCAGGTCATGAGATACCAGACCCACCACAGGACACATATGTTTGACACTCTGCTGTTGCATGCATTGCGCCATAGTCTCCACACAATCATTTGCGAGAGTCCCTTTGGTAACTGGTAATTGTCGATATCGTCTTGAGCATGTCTCGGGGTGGCCGTATCAGCTACGGACAGTTGGTTTAGAAAGGAAATTATTGTTCAGGACAGGTACTGACCCGGATCGACCGGAGGTTTCCGACGCCGCTTGGAAAGGGAGAACTCGAAGAGTCTGAAGTTACCAAGCTTCTGGAGTCACCTGGCCCAAAGGAGAAGTTATCATCCCTCCAAAGCAGGATGAAGTATAACATGCACAGTAGATCAAGCATCAGAACGCCCACTTACGTCTCTCAATGTGGCGTATCTGATATTGTCACAAACCATATAATATATTTGTAGTTATTGAATGCCCAAAGTTGGGCTACTGGTCATGCTCCGCATTTGGTTGCATGGAGGCTCAGCCCTGTTATCAGACCCTTGATCTGCCAGATATCATCAGCTGATGGCTATTCGCTAAGGTTTGAATGCACTTCGCCGAACTATGGATGCAATGTCCGTGTCTTTGCTGATGCGGCCACATCTAGCCGCATCAAATGATTGTTTTTCCATAGCGAGGTTACTCACGTAAGTATCTCCCTGTGAATCTCCGAGGTATAACATCCTCAGTTTCCAGAACTGGAGGGCTATGGTTCCACCTTCTTATGGTTCCCTGAGGCAGAGACAGGGAAGGGATGAGTAGAATTGAATTAAAAATGGCATTGGTTGATTGGATCATATAAGGCATAGAAGACAAGGTGAATTCTCGTCCTCGTGTCTCTGTGAGACAACTATCTAAGGGTCCAGTGACTCTCGCATTCAGATGGCTGTAGAGGAACGACTCACTGTTGTCCGAGTCTTCGATGTCGTACCCCAAGACCCACTGAAGTGTCGTGAAAGGACTCGCTATCTGCAGGTGTATATACTGGGTTGCGCGTTCGGAATAGGGGAAATGGACGAGATGGGGTTGGACTTGGATTGAAAAGTGCTTACCCGGGTATTTGTTGCAGAATCAAGGGTATCTAAAGGGTATGTTGTGCAGTTCAGCCCTCAGTAACTCAAGGTTTATCACCGCTACTGTAATTCTCGCAACACACGCACAATAAAAATGTGACACTGGTTTCCAGTTCAGAACGAAAAGGTAATTGTTAGAGATATAGCGACATTCAGAACTGAGAAACTCGTGGTTTGCAAGGCCTCATGCCATGTGCTGGTTGCTGTGCACCTCGTTGATCACGTGCACAGGCTGTGTATGATATCAATGATTGATATTACGTCAGCATTGATGTCAACTATTGCCATCCCAATCAAGCTATTGGATGGCAGGACCCGGAGTAACTTCAACTTCCAGCTCCAATGACTCCCAGGTTCGTTCGACTGTCCTGCTCTCAGAGGAGATGGCTAACTAAGCTTTTCTCAAGGTAGCTTTGTCGATGCGTGCCTTCAGCGCCGCTCATGTTTACGTATACAATCAAGTGCCACGATTACGGGTTATGATCACTCTTGGCCTTTAGGGGGAAGCAAGGACCCTATACGCGTGAATATATTAAACCCCGCCCTTTCTACTTCCCTCCTCGTGTTCCCTCCCAATCTCCTCTTGTGTGTATCCGAGGTTCATAGTAATGTACTTCGGTGGCAACACTCTCCGTGGCGTCCTTGCGGGGATTGCCCTCTTCGTATTCATTAATTGGCTTCGCATACGCTCTGGTTATGGCAATACTTTTTTTCGGAGGAATTCGTATCGCTACCCTCCAGGTCCACCTGCAAACACGTTTCTGGGGCACCGCCTTCCAAAAAAAAGGTATGTTCTCTCTGGCTTAGATTGCCTGTGAGATGTATTTAATGATTGTGCCGATGCATCACTCGCTCACAGTCCATTCTTGATTGTTTCGTCCTGGGTCGAACAGTATGGGCCACTCATATCGCTCAGGGCGGGCACGCACCGCTACGTCGTCATTGGCCGTCACAAGGCAAGTTTTTTTATGTTCGTCGTCTCAAGCAGTCTCCAGATCTGACAGGGCGCTAGGCCGCCATGGACATCATGGAGAAACGAGGGGCCGTGCTGGTCGATCGACCCCGGCTGATAGCCAGTGGGGAACTGTTGGGTCGCGGTTTACGATTACTAGTCATGCCAGCAGGGGAACGAATGAGGCGCATGCGGAGGTAAGTACGATTGTGATTCTGTTACGATTCCACAGATTTTGCTCGTGGTACGTCGCTAATGCATGTGCCCCAGGGCGCTCCATACACATTTACAACCCAGGGTTGCCCAGACGTATGTACCACTACAAACGTCTCATGCAAAAGGGACTGTGCTGGGGATACTAGAAAGCCCAGAACGATTTCAGGGCCACGCACGCGCGTATGCTTGTCTTACTTTTTTGAGCACGCATTTCCAATCTCTATCAATAGATACGCGGCCTCGGTGATCCTCAAACTGACGTATGGAAAGAAGACGTCAACAGATGCGTCCAATCCCGACCTGTTGGCTGTCCAGAAAATACGGGAGAGATTCCTAGGCTCGATGCGCCCTGGTGCTTACCTTGTGGATAGCTTCCCTTGGTTGAAATACGTGCCGTGGTACGGACGTGAGTTGCGTCAAGGATTCATTCAGGACTATATGTTGTACCGTCGTCAATTGGATACAGCCAGACAACATATGGTATGCTCTTTCCCCTCAGACACCTATTGTTAATGCCGATGTGTCGAAATGGTGTTTACAGGACGATGCCGATTCGGGTCCCTCGTTCGCAAAGTTCCTTCTGATGCGAGAGGTTGATTTTGGCCTCAGCGAGGCTGAGATGGTGTTTCTCGCTGGTATCATGTTTGCTGCTGGCTCAGACACCGTACGTTGTTCGGTCTTGTGATTGCGGTCAACCTGACGACGTAGTTTAGACGGCACTTGCGATCTGTATTGCCATGGTGTGCGCTGCTCGCCACCAAGACGCACAAGCGGCGGTACATGCCGAGTTGGACGCTGTCGTTGGGAGGGATCAATGTTTGTTTCCTTATATCCTCCGAGGAGTGTTCATCCCACTATGAACCTTGCAGTGCCCACATTTGATGACGAGGAGTCTCTACCCGTACTCCACGCATTTATTCTCGAGTCTATGCGATGGAGACCTCTAGCGCCTTCTGGTGAGTCACAACGTTGAGGACCGACCCGACTCTGACACCCCTTTTATATAGGTGTTGCTCACCGTGCCATGGAAGATATTGTTTGGGTACGCATCGTCTTAGTACTGAGGTTAATTGTTGCCACCGTCTCAGATGTTGTCAGGGCGACTATTGTATACCTGCTGGGACGACTGTGATAGGGAATCACTGGTGAGTGGGTCTCCCTTGATTTTGTTGGCAGTACTATATAAGTTCGAGAAGGGCCATCTCGCGTGATCCAGAAGTGTTTCCTAACCCAGACACGTTTGACTTGACGCGATGGTTGACGCCCGATGGAAGGCTTAGAGACGACCTAAGGTTTCCTTACTTTGGATTTGGTCGGCGGTGAGAGTTCAATCGACACATCAATGACGTGTTGCTCATCATAAATCATGCAGTGTGTGTCCTGGTCAACACGTCGCCATTAGGCAAGTTCTGTTGTTTTATGTAAGATACTTTGCAAAGCTGATGAGAGAGCGACACTTTGACAGGTCAATTTTTATCAATACGCTCTTCGTACTTTGGTCGTTCCGTCTCTCGGTGGACGAGTCCAAGCCAGCTGATGACATGGCATTCATGAATAGCGTCATGGATGATACTGACCCTATTAGTCTCCGTTTCGAGCCTCGGATAGCCAAGGAGAAGTTGAAGGCGATGATGGAGCAATAAGGTTGCCGTAGAGGATCGTTGGGCAGATGACTTATCCTGATATCTCAGGTTCTGATTTGACTCGGCTATGCTGCAATAGCTTTTATGATTGTTCCGCTTATGCAGGGGCTCTCATGTATGTATTGTGTTTGATGGTCATTTTGTCCAAATCTAAGATTGGGATCATATTTGCTGTCCTGATATTCAAGTTGGGAGAATTTACTTTTCCAGCGAGTTACATCTTGCATCTTCTGATCAACAGCTACAACATATGGTATAATACAAATGGCACACAGCACCTAGAAAGAAGTGACGGCGCTTGGGAATGCACAAAGCTCCCCCTTTTTCCATTCATACCCGACATGCGCCTAGAAAGAGCGCTTAGAGGACCCACGTCCCAGTCTGCCCTGTTAGCTAGCTCTTCCGTTTTGGTGTTCTTTCGTACGCATTCACGTCCGAGTCCGAGTCCGAGTCCGACGGGTGTAGCGCGTGCACTGCAGTCTCACGGGGCCCTTCGCCACGTCGTGCGGTAGCATGTCCGCAGCCACCGTGTCCGTGGGGAGCGTGCCCATGGTGTCTTGTCGGTCGGGCGCGGTTGCCCCCGCATTGCGAGTCAGACTCGGACTCGGATGCCGACGACGAGGATGACTCGGACGACGACTCGTCGAACCGGCGTGGTTTGTGGTATATACAGCAAACTATCATGTGGCACAAACGATGGTGGCGGCGGCGGGGGAGAGATCGCATCCAGGCACGCATATCAGCCATGGGCACGTCGTTCAAAGGGTGGCAGGTAGGGAAGGGGGAGTGGCACGTGAGAGGTTAGTAGGGCAGAGAGAAGGGGTGAGGGGGGGGGGAGGGGGGGGGAGACACGTACTTTTGGACTTTTTCTTGCCGCATCCTTCGTTGTCGACGACGTCGGCGCCCCAGGCGACACGTTGGCGCGTGCGCCGTTGGGTAGCACCGTGGAGCTTGAGCACGCCTACTGCTGTACTGGGTTCTGCAGAGGAGGGCCCAGCGCCGCCGCTGCCCTCAGCGTCGTTGTTATCTGGGCGAGGTTGGGCATCTCGAAGTGTGATCGTGCGAGATCCGTCGGTGGGCGCCGACGTGTGTGGTCGTCGTTGCGTCGAGGCAGTCATTGCAGGAGAATTGGCAACCAAGTTGTGGGTGTGGGTGAGAGCGTCCCACAGTGTGAGCTGCCAAGGAGCACATTCATTAGTCAGCAAACCACTACCACCTTGGAGAATCTGTTATGATTTATTGGCAGGCATTAAGGACAACGGAATCCACTCTTTAATGTTACAAAAATGCATGATGTAGACAGTACAAGGCCATTGTCCGAAGCGAGATGACGATGCGAATTAAAAAGGATAACACGAACAACGATCGACGTTGGCTCGCAGGAATCGAAAGAGCGCAGTAGAAAGACAAGGGATCAGAGGAAGCCAAGACGGACTTATTCGTACACGACTCTGTTCGTACCATATGAGCTCGAACAAAGTAACCGTGAGAGGAACGAAAACAACGCACCCTCTGGCGGTTGTTGATATGGGTTTGAAGTCTGTGCGTCCAGATTCGACAAAGTGGCGCAAGACTTCTGACCAGTCGTCCCTTGGGTCCCAGGTGATCTTGCTGGGTGGGTCAACCTCGACGGGCATTACCTGGCTGATGCCAGCGCATTGGACCAAGATGACTAGCGTGCCAATGCCGCCACTACGGCGACACCGCTCCTCCCTCCGGTCGATATCTGCGGCAACGAGTGGATCATGGCTGGTCACGTATGACCTGGGTACTATGTGGGTACCTGCCACCGAGAATCTGGCAGAGATCCGAGCGTGAGGCAAAACACGAGGCCTGGGAACTAGATAACATACCGGTAGAGCGACTCAGCATGCGGATTATAATTGAGTTCAATAAGCAGAGCGTTCTGCCGGATGTTGGCAGGAAGGCGTTTCAATTGAAGTGCCTGGAATCCTGCCCATCCAAGGAGATATGAATGCGTGGAGGTGAATTTACGCAGATGCTTGACCAAGTTTTCGTCAGGGTAAGGGGTGTTCATGGCCGCATGTTGTTTCGCGCCTGACACCTGCGCAGCGGTATGCTGGCAGATTGCCTTGTGAGAAGGCCAGTGCGACTTCTGACACTCGAGAGACTAGGTAAACCACATGAGCACAGGTATAGCACAGCCTGATGGACACGATGGACAACATACGCAGTATTGGGTCGTCATCTGGACGGCGCGTGGTCGATCAGATATGGATGGTGTACAATCATATCGCGGATACTCACACAGCCACCGCAATAGCGGAATTTTTGTGTCGATGGGTTCTCGACTGCACCGCAGGTATCGCAGACACGGTGGCCACGTTGCTTTGGAGCAGGGTGAGCAGGAGGGGAGTAATAGTTGGCTGCGGCGGGTGCCATTTGATGAGATGAGGTATTGTTAGGCTGCGAATGACCCGAGGAGATTGCTGTCGGACCAGTCCCATTGTTTCCAGTGTTTTATAGGTGGAAGGAATGATCGCTGTGTCCATCTTGGGCGACTCCGTCAAGAAGCGCGTCTGGGAGCACGGGTGGAGAACAAAAAAGCGATCCGAAAGCTTTTTGTTTAGCCCAGACTGAAAGCAGAACCCGGCAAAATCCTTTTGTGTTGGTAGTGAGGGAGTACAATTACAGAAGATCGCAGACAGTCGGATACGCGGCTTCCTGGAGGCCAACACAATAAACGAGGAGAGAAACAGGGAAGATACAATTAGACGAAAAAGGAAAGGGAGCGGGGCAGCCGGTCCCACGTCGACCACCGCGCGTGCAGTCTAATTGTTCGCCATTGTTGGCTCATTTGTCATGCTGGTGGTGTGGTTCATTGCTGTCCCTGTCTTGATATTTTCTCATCATGACTTGATACCGGATCTATGGCCAGCCGCGCTGTGTCATTCCATGGCTGTTCCATGAAAATTTCCTCCTGCGCCTGCCCGAATCGAGAAACCTCAAAGAAGACGATTTCGGACGCTCCAGTTGGCCCATATCCCCGTTGACGTACCCTGGCTCCAACCTTCCAATAAAAGCCTATCTCTTCCATCGTGCAATGTCGGGGCGTCTGTGTTATTGTTAGCCCAGTGGTGCGTGTTGAACCTTATCCACCGCGACGCCCCGTTGTACTCCGGTGCTCATTCCCTTCGCTCCTCGCCTCCCAGCGATGACGTGGGCTCTTCAACGGAGCGTACGAACACCCTGCCGAGAATGTTGGTCAAAGTAGCCATTAGTTTCGACACCCTTTTCATTTCGCCTCCCGTTTAGACAAGGAACGTCACGATGCGTCAAAAGATCGACGTCGAGTCGATTCTTGATTGCTAGCGTCGAGGGAATCTTACACAGCGAATCAAGCTTACCTTTTTATTCTAATACGCCAATCTCAACGTTACTCTCACAATGTGGGACATCCCCGATCAGCTTCCCAAAGCTAGTCATCTCTCGCCTTGTAGGAAATCAACACGATCGACGTCGAAGTCCATATCACCGATCCATAGTGTGGAGCCACGCGTTCGAGTCTCGTTGGCTGTGCCCATCGGGGTGCCTTGCCTAATTGTTCTGCGACAGGAGATGAGGCTATATATGTTTGCTTCGACCCGTGAGTCGTATTATAATGTCAACTTTCCTTACTTCGACATCTCTTTTGTTGTAGCGTTTGCAACCCTCATCGCCATGGTTCTACATGTGGAAAAGTGTTGCGAGGCCCGATGGAGCCAGTTGACAGCGGTACCGACTCCACGCGCAGTAACACAACATGTCGTATTTCGTTACTCGGGGGAATGTCTCCGTTGATGCGGGCTATGTCCGTCTCTTGATTTGAGAAGGTCGAGAGATGAAGTGTTTATCGAGGGGTGGTTCAAAGTCGACAGGGATTTGGCAAATCTGCCAAACAATGAGAGAGAATACATATATTCCAACATTCAGTCTCTGAACCTGTCATCGTAGTCACTGAAGGGACGAGTGGTCAGTGGTGTTGGTCACGTGCTTAGTGAGCCACGACTTCAACTATTTCTATTACTGTGATTCGACTTCGAGTTACTTTCACCTTGAGCCCGAACACGCCCACCTCGCCATGCCAATTCCACCTTGATTCAGTGGTCATGGAACGTCTCTGCGAGTTTCTCTATGACTGACTATTCGACGTCCCTATGCTCAAACTAGGGCCATCGTTGCACCTCTCCTTGGGTAGGTCTATTACAGACATTGCTTCTGGCTCGCCCTCATCGTTAATTGATGCCGCATCTGGACTTTAATCGCAGGCGTCGTTGCAGCGTACGACCAAGATATCCGAGTTGAGATGCCTACTTGCTTAGTCCTCTCGAATCTGCCGCAAACGACACGTGGCTCTGTCGTTGCGAAGAGCATATATACCTGCAGCGATGCGACCGTCATGTCCCCACCACCGTGCTCGTGGTTCTCGCGGATATCACGTTCGGCAGAACTTCACACGTACTGCGCCTTGCAGCCTTTACCACCTTGGGAGCTCCTTGCTGTGCGTTTATAAATTTTCCATTCAGTTGCCGGCTTGATGGTTCCGCAGAGCTCGACTTAGTCACGCGGGGTAACAGGGATTTCCATCATTTCGTTACGTAGCTTCGGGCGGCGCAGGACATTCGCCTTTGCAGGCGTTGGCTACTAATACTCCATTCGGACAAGGTTTTCGAGAACTGTCTTCTGCTTGTAAACTCTGTTCTGCAGCTTCGCGCTCATGCACCGCCATCACTTGTTTACGAGAAGTCAAGGTCGATGCATTTGTCGATCTCGTGCTAGTCTCGTTGTGGAGGGTTGCGACCTAGCTTTATCAAACACACTGCTGACGTCGCGAAACATCGACAGGCTATACACACTCGGGCTTTCGTGCACTGGCTGCCAAAATCTCCGTAGCAGCTATTATCACCGCCGTCTAACACTTGGCGAAGCTGGCGAGAAAGACTATTATGCTCGAAACGTAGTGTCCTCTTCCCATAACAACGTTTTCGATGCTGATTCCACTCCAAGACATGTTGCGTTGACTACTCCCCCATACCTCTTGATTATCGCTTTACTTCGATACACACCCGGCCTAGGGTTATCGATTCCTCACACAATAATGATTGTCTTTTGAGGGTAGTGATGATGAAAACAGTGACGGTGAGGATTGTCACTGGCTTCATCTGTTCTACTTACTGCAAGTCGACATTCGTTGGGTCACTGATTATGGTCTACACTCGTCAGGGTCCTTCTGTGTGCACTCCCGCAGTTCTTTCGTGTAACCCGTGTTTGTACATTCGTGGATGTTCATCTGCCATTTGATCGAGTTCCTTTTTTTTTGGTTTTCGCTCTTTGATAGGTTGAGAGGATGTAAGTCCATCGACGTACAGCATAATTCTATCTTGGTGGCAGTAACTGAAGCAACGATGTTTGTTCGGCCTAATTAGTGTCAAATACGTGGCCGAAGATGCTGAACATGATATATCGAGGTATTTGGAGCGATGAATGTAACTTCGCTCGTCTAGCTATGAGGAATGCGCTCGTCTCGTTGATCTGTGCGGATGACACAGCTACCTCGTGATTACACAACATTTCGGGCCGACGTGTTTTAACCCGCATTTGGGGTGCTAATCGTTCGACTTTTCACCGACATGTGTGGCCGACTTTATAAGGACGCTCCCTGTTCCTTTCAATCACCATCGCCCCCGCTCGCCTCTCGACTTATTATTAGACCATGTCAGGACCACTACCCCCTAGTCATTTTCTCAATCTACCTCGTCCGGACCTCCTTGTCAGTGGAACGAACAACTTAGTGGACACATCCACCCTTGCCGCGCACGATTTTGATGTCGATACAAGAACTGGCTTTTTGCCTCCAGATCCCCCCATTAGCTGTCTCCCCGTAGAATGGGAGCCATGGGAGACGACTCTGGATCAAGCTATGTCGATGAAACTGCAGCTCGCAGTCAAACTGGATCTAACCGAAGCCGAGATTGCGCATTCTGCCGCATGGCGAGAGCGCGTATGCAATAATGTGCGTTGTTTCTTGTCTCGCTTGTAAACATTTTTACTGTTGCTCATATTACTTTCTCGAATGTGTCATCGCTTGCTCTGTACGTGGGGATTGGTTATTGACCTTTGTCGCACAGTTACCCATGCTTTCTACAAAGGACCTCGCACGTTCCGAGCTGTTGCTGCGGCGAGCTCATCATGTGCTCACCTTTATCATGCACATGTACATTCACACACTTCCACTTGACGCTGAGATTCGTATCCCACCTGGTATTTCAATTCCCCTCCTCGAGATTGCGGCACATCTCCAGCTCCCACCCGTCGCGACATACTCTGATACCGTCCTCTATAATTGGTGTCTCAAAACTCCCACAGACGGGACGACACCACCTGCTCTCGATAACATCCGCAGTCAAGACCTCTTTACGGGTACAAACGACGAGCAAGAGTTTTATCTTGCCTCTTCGCGTATCGAAATCAGGGGTGTCGAAGCCCTTGAACTCATGCGTGCTACAATGGACGAAATGTTTGTCGGAGACGAGATCGCCGTGCGGCGGATCACAGGATACCTTCACCGACTTGCCTCCGTTGTCGACGAGCTGATAAGCATTCTTCTGGATATTAGAAAGGGATGCGATTCCGAGTTCTTCTATCACAGCGTCCGACCTTGGTTTCGTGGTGAGGACTCTGACCCGATGAAGAGGAAGTGGATATTCGAGGGGCTCGACGAGCATCCAGAGATAGACCCACCGACGGACTTGTCTGGGCCGAGCGCAGGCCAGAGCGCGCTCATCCACGCTCTTGATATCTTCCTCGGCCTGGACAACTGCAATACTGGAGAAGACAGTAGTTGGATGTTACTTCGTCGCATGCAGATTTACATGCCGAGGCACCATCGCAACTTTTTGCGCCATCTGGACGTTAATCCAAGACCTGTGCGGAATCTAGTGATAGGTGGAGGTTCAAAGCTCGTAGAGGCGTACGATAATGCCGTGAATGCTGTCAAACAATTCAGAGACGCACATATTCGCATCGTCGCGATATATATCATCGGACCAGCGAGTCGAGAGAGAAGGGCAGCAAAGGAGGCAGAAGAAGCAGGGTCGAGGGAGAGGAGACCACCATTACTGGGAACTGGGGGAACCCATTTGGCGCAGTTTTTAAGGGGTGTAAGAGACAAGACTGCAGGGGCTGTGGTAAGTGCGGACTCGAAATCAGCGTCGTTCCGCTAGTGGATCAGTGGGTTATGCTAACGAGGTGATCTTTGTCTATCCCTCACTGCGTCACTTTTCACCCTGACATGGTAGCTCAAGGGTATGCACTGTCGTTTTTATTGTTAAATTTCCTTCAGCACGCTATTTCTTCATGACAACTGTGGTCCTCTATCCATGTTCGCGATTATCACTAGTGGGATGAAGGAAGTGCAACGAGAGGAGAACCATATCTGCGTCTTCAGTCTTGACTCTTGATGGTTACTTGGCGCTTCGGATGCCGAACTCCGATTCCTTTTCTGTGTTATCTAGTCGCACAGAAATGCAAGCACAATACGCGTGACAAGGCACGTTGGACAGCCTGAGTACCACTATCGCAGCCGTTGTTAAGGTGTCATTTGAAATCGTCACCCGACTGTCGGCCGACATTCGGAACCACAGAAAGGGGCATACGTCGCTCCGATTGATAGGTGCAGCGGCGATCATGATTTTGCATCTCATATAGGCCCTTGGGGATAAATGGTAGTACAGTATTGCCCACTTTCTGCATCGGAGTGTATCTAGAAAGACATATGGTCAGATGGTCAACGGAGCGGTGATCCCACGTGACGTTGAGTCGGCAGTCGTGCCGTTTTGTTTCTAGTGGGTGGCAGAGGAGGTTGACATGGACGCTCTCTACTAGTCGGTCTCACCGTTCTGTTGGCACTTGTGCCTGCTTTTTCTTTTTCTTCTTTGCCCGCTCGTCCTCCTCACGTTCCTTCATTCGACCTCGTCGCTCTCCACACGCCGTCAACACTGGCGACCTCGTCCACCTCACACTTCGCCATCGTTTATCCCTCCAACCATTCAGACACCATCCTCCCTCCGTCCTCCACACGCGCTTTCGCTCCGATACTACTCTAGAACAGCCACATCCAACTTCGTCGTCGCAGACCCTTACAAGACCCTTGCAAACGTCAACCACACCAGTACCAGAGAATATAAAGAACGTTGCCACAAGGAGACCGGCTTGTTGCTCGCTAGCGCCAGCCTGCTCCAACCCCGTCTCTATGAACTCGCTGCTCGGATTTACTTGCTCATGCGCCGCACGAAACAGTCGCATTCTGTCCTTGCTCAGTGTGTATCCCTCTAACCTCGTGTCTCCTGCTCTCTTCCGTCTGCTGATCTTGTCTATTTGCCTCAGGAGAATCACCGACTTGGGAAAGTCAACCAGTTTATGTCCGCCTGTTGATCAAGTCTTGGGTCTATCTGCTCACTCCAGGAAATAACTGCTGATGGCAAGCTAAATCAAGGCGCTCTACACCCTTCGACGCGTTTGGCTACGCGAAACCGTCTCAAATCTGAATGCATCTCGTCACGGCCGTTATCTCGAGCTTCATTTTGATGAGCGAGGCAGCATCGATTCGGCCAAGGTGGTTGTTTTTGCTCTCGATAGGTCCAGAATAAGCCGTCTCGTGCACGAGGAGCGCACGTTCACATCTTTTACCAGTTTTTGTCCGGAGCAGCACCACAGGAGTGAGACTACTTCAACATCGAAGACCCCTCGTAATATGCGACGGACCCTTTAGTGACTATGTGATCGCCATGGAGGACGTCCGTGGTGCGATGCGCACACTCAGTTTCAAGCCAAAGCACCTCGCATCCATCTTCACCATCCTCGTTGCCATTCTCCTCTAGAGCAATATTCAATTCACAGAGGCAGATGCCGAAGATGAGTCTGCATCTGTTGCCAATCTGCCTGTCCTTGAGTGTCGCACGTCTTCTGGGCGTCAAGTGGGATGTCCTTGCGCAGACGTTGACGAACAAGATCAACTATGTTCGCAAGGAGCTCTATACGGCCCTTCTCAGTGTCGAACAGAGTGCGACCTCTACGTCATACTGTTTGCTTTCGTCGTCGAGACAGCAAATGACAAGATCGCCCCTACAAACTGTGATCTACTTCTCACTACCCAGGCCGATTTTGTTCGATGTCCCCGGTTTTCAGGTGCGCGATCCTTTGGACACGGAATCGATGATGTTCCAGAGGAAAGCACCACTCATTTCTGCCATGGGTCAAAATAGGTTTGATAAATTTAGCATCGACTTTGCTGACGAGCTTGTTCAATCTTATGTCCTACGCCACACGTTCAAGGACAGCGTTGACTATAATGGTCACCTGGTGAGCGATGCCATTTCACTTGCAGCCATCGCCACCATGGATGACGCGGCCTGTATCGGGCTCCTCTGTGGTGCTCAACTGAGCGAACGGAAAGCTGGCAGAATGCTCAGCACGCTGAATAAGGGATCTTCGTCATGCAAACCAGGAAAGGCAAGGTCGGGCAAGGGGGGGGAACTCGATCAGGATCCCGTGTCCAAGCATGCCGTTCATACGTCGTTTGTAGCGAGCCCCAGTCAAGGAACTGAGAATGACGGGAATCTGTTTGGCATTAACTACTCTGCGGGGGGCCGTTCGTACGATATTTCGTCATTTATCAAGGACTCGGATCTAGTTGACTCGGTACTTGTGTCGCTGTTCTGCAACTCCTCGGATGCATTTGTGTCGAAGCTATTT
>JBBPKD010000339.1:0-23304 GCA_038089075.1 Singerocomus inundabilis
CGACCACCACTCCCATTCCTCCCATTCCTCCGCGTTCACCACTCCGTCCTTGTCCTCAACATTGCAACAAACCGTCACCCCTGGGAACAACACCCAAAGCGGACACTTTCAACGTCCCTGCCCCACCTCTCAGTATCGACGAGAGTGGCGCTCAACTGATTCTAATGCCCACCCTTCGTGACAGCTTTGGTGGGTCTCTCACCGCCCTCCTTGCAACCCTCGAGGCGGAAACACTGGGCGACAAGGCCCTACCTCTGCCCCCTGACCAAGACGACGTGCTCACTATCGACTACATCGACGACATTGAGGAAGAAGACTATGATCGAGACCCATCCCATCCATCCTCTACGGACAGTCTCACCCTCGATGTTCCAACGTGCCCCCCTCCCGTGGGCCCCCCCACTCCCAATCAACCGACCGTCATGACAAAGAGAGTTCACGCTCTGCGCGAATTACTGTCTTCAGAACGTGCCTACGCATCGGATCTTGCATTGATCCGCGATATACATATCCCTCTCGCACTAGGCAGGTCACCCCCTTTTAATGATACGCTACGCTAATCCTCTAACGTGCTTCTCGTCCTAGGACAACCAGCTCCTTTCAATACCAATGGCGCGTCCAGCCCGCCTCCCTTTTCACCCGGTTCTGGCTCGGGCTCGTCAACGCGGACAGTCTCTACCGCTTCCGACTCTTCTACAGCTTCTTCACAGCTTGGCCCCCCAATGACCCGAGACGACGTACGGATCATATTCGGCAACATTGGTGATCTGGCCATGTTCTCAGATCACTTTGTCGACCGCCTGGAGGAAGCCCTCGGTGGTGCACTCGACGGCGGGAGTGGCGAAGACAGAGTTGGCACACTATTCCTCGATACTGTGAGTGCGCGTCTACCTTGTCGTCCTGTTTCATTCATATAGCGATGGTTTCTGCGTTCAGATTCCATCCCTCGAACCTCCCTACAAGACATACATTACACGCCACCCGACCGCGCTCGCCCACCTTAATGCCCTCCCTTCCTCTCCAGCGCTCTCGGCCTATCTATCACATACACGCACGCTCGCCTCCTCCCTGACGCATGCCTGGGATCTCCCTTCCCTTCTCATCAAGCCCGTGCAGCGGCTTCTCAAGTATTCGCTTCTCCTTGGTGCTATCATCGACGCCACTCCCGACTCCCACGGTGACCGCCCTGCGCTGGTCAAGGCCCGCGAGCGGATGGAGGAAGTCGCGCGAAGTGTAAACGAGGACCGTCGACGCTGGGAAGTCGTACGTGAGGTCCTCGGAGGTGCGCCCATTCCCACCGTCAACGGATCAGGCAAGACGAAGAAGGGCAACGGCACGGTCAACGTTGGCATGGGAGCTGCCGCATCTGCGCATCTCAATCGAATGAAATCTCTCCGCGGGCCCAAGCCAAGGGACGTCGTGGAGAATGCGTCTGATCATGCGGAAGCGGTCGAAGTGGCGCGTTTGGAAGGCGAGTTGCAGAGGCATGCGGCTTTCCTGGATAAGCTTGCCAGGGACGTCAAGGAATGGCGACTCCATGTGCGTCAGGCGTTGGTCGCCTTGTGGCATTGGGGCATCACGTTTGGCGCTGTCCTCGGTCTCACCCCGTCACCCTCCCTATTGGACCCATCTGATCTCCTCGACGAGCTCGATAGCGAAGGGCGCTCAGAGGCATACGATGCATTCACCTTGTTACTGGCCGGCCTCCCAGGCCTCTGCACAGACCTCGAACGAGAGCTCCAACGGTCGTTTCTCCCCTTTCTCTCCAACCTGCACGCGATGATGGAGCCCCCAAAGAAGCTCCTCAGTGCGATGCACTCGCTCGAACCACTCCACGTCGCTCTCCTCCACGCCCCCTTTTCGCAGTCCAAGTCCCGTCGTCCCGCACCTGCCCTCCTCACTGCGTCGCAGTCCTACCTCGCCCTCCGCTCCGCGTTGGCGTCCGAGTTGCCTGTCCTGGTGCGGGCGATGGACAAAGCGACCGGAGTGGCGGTACGTATCGTCGCAGAGCAACAAGCTGCGTTCTACGCTTCCGTGGGAGAGAGATGGGCCGAGCTGTGGGACGCGCTCAGGGTGGAAGGAGAGAGGTGCGGCGGAGCCGAAGAGACGCTGCGCGTGTGGTGGGAACGATGGGGCGAGGTTGAGGTGCGGCTTTCGACGATGAAAGTCACGCGCAGGGACAAGTGGTGGGCGGAACGGGAGAGGATGCTGCGGGATCTGGCTGCACGGGGTGAGAAGGAGAGGGAGGGTGTGCGGGAGAGTAATGGGAAGGAACAGCGGCCGATGAGGGGGTCACCGTTAGCAGTGCAGGGAGCGGCGACGCTCGATCCTGGGCGGGCGTCGGGCCAGCAAGTATCGCCGATGCCGTCGCCTCAAGTGAAGCGGCAAGGCCATCAACACCAGTCCTCGACCGACACGATACCCTCGAACCGCAGACGCAGCGGAAGCGCCTCCATCCCGCTGCAGATGCAACGCCGACCGTCCGACGAATCGCTCCGGTCGGGCAAATCGTCCAAGTCGACTGGCAAGTCCAGTCGGAATAGCAGGACGGAGGATGAGCCCCCGGTACCGCGTCTCAAGCCCAACTTTTCGCAGACGAATGGGGGGAACGGGAACGGGTTGTCGCGCAGGAACGACGCTGCGGGCTCGCCTCTGCAAGCGACGCCCTCGCAGACATCGCCGGCCTTTGTGGACTTTGATAATCACTACCTGCCGTCGCCGCTCGCTCTGGACGTGTTCGATCCCGAGGAGCTGGAGTCAGAGTACAGAGGACGAACCCAGCGGCGGTTGAGTCTCAAGAGCAAATTCACAGACACGTTCCGGCCTGCACACCACCGTCGACGATCGTCGTCTGTCAAGTCTCTGGGTGCACCGTCGTCCCTTGCGCCGTCGTACCACACGACGGACGCACCTCTACCACCGTACTCTCCGTCACACCACGCACAACCGTATGCGACCAACGGCTCTGCATCGTTATCCTTACAGCAGCAACAACAACAAGCACGTCCGTCGACTACCCTCGCAGCCACGCGTGCGCTGTACACCACGCGGGCGATCCACCCCTGTCTCCCACCTGCGGGTGTTTCGTACCGCGGCCTTCCGTTCTTCCAACTCGCCTATGGGGACTCGTTTGACGTTCTGCGCGAGTATGGGCACCCTTCGACGCACGTCGACCTGCCGCTCTATGTCGACGACGGGGAGGACTGTCTACTCCTCGTGCGCGCGCGGAGCAAAGGGGGTGGGTACGACTCTGGCGAAGTGGGCTGGGCGTTGGCGAGTTTCTTGCTGCCCGTCGATTGAGGCGTGGATGTATTGTTTTTTTTTGGGGTTTCGTTCGATGAGACAACGTGACCGAGAACGTGCTGTCGTTGCTGATGCTCAAGGCTGGATACATCGGCTTCTCTGCGATACCAACTCCCTTTTCCCCACACGCTTCCTTTCCTGCCTCTCCTCCACCACCTGAACCCCGGTTGTAACTGCGCTTTATCTATCTGTTGTAGCCCACATGCCACGCCCTTCCGATCGCTGATCGTCGTATTTCGCATACGTGCGTACTCTCCCATGGATCGTCTCACAAGGTCCCAGGGCTAGATGGAACACCGATGCACTCGCAACGCGCACGACACGACCATACCCCTCTCAGACGCATCACCGCCTGCATCATCATCACTTCTCAAAGGATATCATGGGATTTTTCTTTCCGTTTCGTTTCGTTTCTTTTGCTCCCCTATTCTTTTTACTTAGATGATGCTTTTTGTACTCATTCGGTGTATACTGTTCAACGCATTGATGATCATTCTGACAGTCTTTTTTTCCTTGTCAACTTGGTTTTCATTCTTTTTCAACACGACCATGAAATCTCTTTGCACTCTCGCTCTCGCTCTCACACTCACTCTCTTGGATCCGTCGTTTTCGATGATGTCGGCTGCAAAATGCTCGCATGTACACTCCTTTTTCGCGTCTTTTTTTCTTTTCCATGGCATCCCTCGGTATATAGATCTCTTACGCAACGCGATTTCCTCTTCTCTTGTAATCCCATTTGGTACGACGTACGAACGAGAATAAAATGAAAAGGAATTCAGGTTTGTGTCCGTGACGCGACGCAAGTGAGGAAAGAGGACAAGGGACGAGGGACAAGGGCAAAAGAGCTGCCACTGCATCTGCGGGTGAGCAGCGCCCTTGAGATGGACGCGTCGACGGAGATGCGGCAATGCCCTGGGAAGCTTCCTGATGTCCCTCGTCGGTTCCAAGCCGTGGCTAGATCCAAAGAAGACAAGTGGCGGGAAACGTGCCTTTTGGCCAGTGGATCACGTCCTGTGCCAGTGCCAGTAACACCTCTGCGCGCGCATGTGTCAGAGACGTGCTCACGCTGACGGCACCGAGGTTACACGGCGTCGGGCCTCAGGTCTCATCATAGTGACAGACGCACACTCTTTGTCAACCGCGGAGTATGGGCAGTCGCGATACGGCGTTCATTGGAGCTCGTGTGTGGCCCAGGGTGCCGCGTTCAACCTGGCCCTGGCTCTTCGTTGTGTATCCCTGGTGGAGCGGGTACTTGGGGGTCTCTCAGGCATTCGTTGAACGCAAGTTCGTACTAGACGCATTAATGCTCCGACAAATTTGTAACTCCGCTCGCATGTGCACTGACGAAGCCGATAATACCGTGGGTCGTGGTCATCATCAGAAACAAGGTCCAAGAAGAGAATTCTTTCTGACTCATCTCAGTGCAGCTCCCCTGTTCCTAATCTTGTTCTCTCAGACTCCAAATTGGACGGAATAGCCAACGTTTTGAATGCAGAAACTAATTCACAAGAGTATTTGGAAGCGAGGGAGTGCTGTGCTAAATGCTGCAAGTTGAGTGGCAGTGGATGGGGTGAAAGGAGCCATCTCACATGCAACTGGCCGGTCTCAAGATCCCTGTCATACGTGTCACTGAACATATGAACCAGAGAGGTCGTTCCTATGGGCAAGGAACTGCCAAAGTGGCATGACCGGAAGAGAAAATAGGATTCTTAAGAATGGGGGGCAATGACTTTCAGACCCAGGCGGTAGACGTTCTCTTTAGGACGTTGCGAGTTCGTATTTGCCAAACTTTATCTATCCACACCATCACCATCACAGCTTGATTGGAGGCACCCGTTTCGAGCACCTCTCTCCAAGGTCGGGTCCTTATGTAACAGAAGCAAATACCTAAATTTGATGCGGCGAACAGAGCATTTTAAAAGGAAATCAGGGTTATTCACGCGAAGCTGTGGGTGGATCGTACTTTCATGTGGAGTAACATCACGTGACATGTTCCATGTTCAGGTGGAGCAACGGAGAATAACAAGTTACCATTCTGTTATGACGGGATGGGAAAGAGGACATGCAAGGGTCGTCCGTGTATCTCGCCAGACTTTGGGTGATGACTTGGACGCGTTCACGTGTAAGAGTGTGCTCACCTCGCGTGAATGTCCACTCTTGGCACCCTCTGCAGCTCATTCTGCTGATAGGAGGCTCAGGAGAACCACTGACCAGCAGAGTTGATGTGGATGACAGTCTGCGGGTGCTTTGAGTACGGTCAGTGAACCAAGGTAGACGCCATCTCGACACGCGAGGTAAGTTCGGGACATCCTGCACAGGACGCAAAGCTTTCGACAAGGTAACGTATCAGGATGGTCGTGACATTCAAATACTGTTCCCCCTTTTCTGCTGAATCATTGTATTTGAATAGTTCACAAAGCCTGCGCAGGAATACGGTCAGATAGCGTCATCCGTCGTAATAGTCATACACCCCAGACAAGGACAATGTGATACCCCCAAGCCACATTCACCCGAAGACGGCATTTTCCACACGAATGGTTACAGTATCGCTCACAGCAGTCCTGACTCGTCGGTGACCACCGTTAGCGGCTCGGTTCAATCAGAACTGACCGCGTGAAGGGGCATAATTGTACATAGACCTACGTGAACATGCGGTAAGTAATGTGTCGTGGACATGTTGGCACGCGTCTCCTCGTGCCTAATATTATTCAATAGCTCAAAACAGCGTCTCTGTTCGTGCGACCTATAGCTTCCGGGAAGCAGTGCGCAAACTTTGACAATTGCTTCTAGAACGGTCTCCAGGAGGGCCTTGCCCGTTTGGGAGTATTTGGACTTGGTAGGGCTCACAGGGACGCAAGCTTTGATGTCCAGGGTTCGCGGCCCACCGGAATTCCCGCTGATGACCACTACAAATGCAAACTCGGACGAGAATGTACACAATCTAGCTATCAAAGCGCTTACGTTCTCTCGTTTTCTTCTTCCCCTTGTCACTCGTCTGATTTCGATGCAGGATTCTAGGCCCGCTTCTTACCCTACCACGAGGAAACAAGACCACAGCCCGTCTTCTCAACTGCAGTATTAGTCAACAGTCCCAATCAGCGTGGAACTGCCGTACTGCGCAGCTGCTGATGGGGGAAGGGGGGGTATTGTAGAGGGGGCCCTAGTCCCCATTTATCTATATGCATTCTCAACGAAGAGGTAAGCTGTGTGGCCGTTGCTGCGTTCCCTGGGTAAGACGTGTCCTAACTCACGGGATGGATTCCTCCTTCCACTATCCGACCATCTGGAGAATGGAACAGAACACTTCGCGTTTTCGCCCTATCAAACATTCTTTTTCTGTGAACACACGTGAGCCAACGGTCTATTCCTGAACAAGTGGCGTCCTCACTTGTTCTCCTTTCGACGAACCACCCCTTTCAGCCCCCCCAAAACGCACCTCGTGTCCGTCATTCTTCCACGACGTTCTAAAAAGGCGCAGAGGGTATGTAAAGGAACAGCATCCTTTTCTTCTGTCACTTCATTCGGGCATATCCAGCCGTATTTATTTCTCACTCCACGGGCAAACGCAACGTCGCCACCGGCCGTATTTCCCTTTACTCGGGCATATTCGTTTGATGTTCCACGATGTTCTAGAAACGGGCAGAGGTAAAATGACACCGTCACGAGTCATAATTCCATTCACTTGGGTAATATTCAGTCATGTTCGTTGTCTTTCTATGACGTTCTGGAAGCACGCAGAGGGTAAAACAACATCATCACGGGTCATTTTTCCCTGCGCTCGGGTAGTATTCAGCCATGTTCGTTGTCTTTCTATGACGTTCTAGAAACGCGCAGAGGGTGAAACAACATCATCACGGGTCATTTTTCCCTGCGCTCGGGTAATATCCAGCCATGTTCGTTGTCTTTCTATGACGTTCTGGAAGCACGCAGAGGGTGAGACAACATCACCACGGGTCATTTTCCCCTGCGCTCGGGTAATATCCAGCCATTATTCGCTGTCTTTCTATGACGTTCTGGAAGCACGCAGAGGGTAAAACAACATCACCACGAGTCATATTTCCCTTCACTTGGGTAATATTCAGCCATGTTCGTTGTCTTTCTATGACGTTCTGGAAGCACGCAGAGGGTGAGACAACATCACCACGGGTCATTTTCCCCTGCGCTCGGGTAATATCCAGCTATTATTCGTTGCCTTTCTATGACGTTCTAGAAACGCGCAAAAGGCGAAACAACATCATCACGGGTCATTTTTCTTTGCGCTCGGGCAATATCCAGTCATTATTCGCTGTCTTTCTATGATGTTCTAGAAAACGCGCAGAGATAGAGCAACATTATCATTTTACCCCATGCGGGCGCAATATATTCCTCCCGCTCCTCCCCATCTCTTTCTTCGCGTCTCAAACGTACTGCCCTGCCTTCAAGTTAGGGGCCTGGTCCTTTTAACCCCTCGCGAGAATAAATAAATAACTAAACTAATTCAACCCTGCTTGACTTCACTTTGGACACCAACTCGAAGCGGGTAATTGCATCCATTTTTTCGAGGGTGTTTTTTCGGAGGCGGAGGCAGTGCGTCTCTGTGGGGAGGATCAGTGTCAAGTTGTCAAGAGGATCACCGCGGGGTCATATCCCCTTTTGCTTCATTTCGTTACAAAAATAAAATAAGAAAAAAAAAAGTAAAAGGAAAAAAAGCACGCGCCATGGCGTAACGCCGGGTATCTGGAGATGGCAACGTGAAGCAAGGAGACGGGGAATGGAACACATGTTCGTGACGACATGGCCCAAGTCTGTGGACAGCCTTGCGCTTGACCGCGCGTGGAGAGATTCCAGCTGTCGATTGTCGAGGAGACGGAGGCTTACATTGTTACATAAACTAAGGGATGGAGGCTCAAACTTGTTCCGTCTCCCGTGTCTCGAATTCTAACACCGCGAATTCGGGACTCGGGCTTCTCGGGACTCGGGCCTCTCAGAAGCCGCAACGAGGACGATGTTCCCTCGGGCAATTATATGGGCGACCTAGGCCTTGACGGAGCGGGAAAAAAAATGAAATGAAAACGAGGCCATCTAATTGTCGTTTCGGCTTCCCCCGCTCCCCGCAAACCAGTGGGTCTCATCAAATCGTTTGCCTTTTTTTTTTCGAACCAGACTCGACCGAAAAACGCTCCTAACAAGTGCTGTCCAAAATTTATTTCCGCTCTCTCTCAACTTTCGTACGCCAGTAGACATCGCTATGCGTGACAGATCGCTTCCGAAAGAGGTTAGCATGAGTCTCATACACAAGCGCCAAACGTCGTATGCACATGTCAAGGATAATCAAGGGTCCTCCGCTTCCGACAAAGGGAGAGAGGAGGAAACAAAAGAAAACACCGAGAAAAAGGGGGCCAAGGGGCAGGCAACGAAGCAACATATCTCCAGTTCAAAACGGTATATGTTCGGCTTCGTGTCCCTCGGGCGGGACGACACCACCCTGGGCGTTAAGCGGCCACAGCGAGTTCCTGAAAAAATTGGACGGGTCATAGATCTGCTTCACTTCTTGGAGTCTGTTCCAGTTTTCTCCAAAGCACGCCATGACACGACCGGGTAGCTCACGTCTTCCTAGGAACTGCGCATAGAATTGGGACACCTCGACGTCATCGTGTATGAAAAGGCTTACGCTAGGCAAAGGACCACCGATGGTGACAGGGGCGAGCGTCTCTGCAATCCACTGAACAAGTTGAGGAACGTGTCATGAGAACGCGGTTCATTGACAAAAGAGCGCACTGCGGCACACACACCTCTTCGGCAGACTCGACACATCGTGCATCTTCAAAGTCAATGTCCCACTGATGAAGGGCAGTGACGGTGAATGCCGCCTGACGCTGAGACTTGGGCAGGCAGCTGTTCTCAAAGTCTGTCAGGGCTCCACCAGCAAGTTCGAAGAGCCAAGCTATTCCAGCAAATCATCAATTAATTGATACCCCAGTTTGAAGCTACATACTGCAGCCAACAGGTGTCTGGGAGAACTGCGCCACCGTTTTGCTGACGATGTCATCGGGGAGCGAGTCAATCAGAGCAGAGCGAATGAACCACTTGTTTCCCGCTGGATCAATGTTCTCTGAGTACCCTCCCGCACAAACGTTGTTGCGAACAACGTACCTTTCCCTCTCAACACCTGAGCAACACTGTCTTGCTGGTGCAAAAAAGATTTTTCATCCACTTCGTTTAACAAGCAACGTTCACCGTCCCAAGATGAAATGGCCTGAAGAAATTCTTGTCCCTTTATTTTAGGGCCAACATAGCACATCTGAATGACGACGAGGGAATCTTGACCAGCAGGTCCTGCAGTGAGCAGAATATTGGCATAGAGCTCGCGTGGTGCGCCTTTGACACAATCACGAAAATGCTTGATGAGCGACGGCGCCGTAGCTCGGTGGAAGCGACTGTGGGGAAGAAAAAAAAAATTAATTCCCGTACTAACAACCGATCATAGATCTTACTAAATAAGACTGCCTGCAAATACGACAGGGACTGGGTATGCCTTGGCTTTGTAACGCGTAACGACACCAAAGGCTGGACCGGCTCCACGAAGCGCCCACCAAAGATCTAGATTGCGATCAAATCGTGTGAACCAGCACAAGTTATCACGCGACTGACCTGGATGTTCCGTTTCATTGACGATCACAATGCGTCCGTCCGCGAGGACTACCTCGGCCTCGACAAGATTATCGATGCTCAGTCCGTGAAGGCGGCCAAGGAAGCCAAAGCCCCCGAGGAGCATGACCGCGGAACCAACTGGATGTGCGGCACTAAAATAGAGTATTTCATCAAAGTCATCTTGAATGACTGAAGGAGTTACTCACAACGGGATGTGGTACGGCACAGCGCTATGACCACCCGCCAAGGACTGCGCTTCCAGGGGGTTGGCGGCGCAAAATTGATCAACCTCCTTTTGTCTCATCCCTGCACCAAAGGAAACGTAGGCGTGGGAGTGAATAGGGGTAGCATAGGTGAGCATGTTTTGCATGGACGCAAGGAATGTGGGCGAAGCAAACATGATGCGGGGTAAATGCCGCGCAAGTCGAGATGTCGAAGGCGCGGGCCGCGGACTCTGAGGTGGACTCTCGTCAAGGTATCCAAACGGATCTGCAGCTATCGACGATGAGGGTACTCGTGGCTGGGCAGGCGGGGATGGGGGAGATGTCAGTGGGATGCACCGAGCGGGTTCTTCAGGCTGTTCCTCTGCCGGTGGTACATGAACAGGTGTCACGGTGCTAGCAGACGTCTGAGGCAAAGGGTCGTCAGTTTGAGCAGAGACATCTAGTCTCCGCCGATTGGACGGAGGGGAATGGTCAGACGTGTCTTGAGTGGGATGGAGGAAACTCTCGAGGTAATGAGAAGATGCAGCGTATATACGGAGCTTTGCATCTTCCTCTCTTCTGCGTTTTCCGTTTGCTGCAATATCCGAGCTATCCTGCGCAGCCTTTTCCTTGCCCTTACTACCGGGTTGCGGCATGTCCCTGATGCTGGTAAAAGAACCATCGTCCTTTGGAGATTCGATATCTGCTTGGACTATCCTGCAGAGATCGATGATGATGTCGCCACCGACGGCCCATCCGGCTGTCCCATAACCGCCTGCTTTGACGGACGCGGTGAGGGAGTGCTCCTGACAAAAGATGATAATTCTGGAAGCGAGCGGGCGGTGTCAGAAGTGAATGCACGTGTTGTCGAAGTGGAGTTGCGACTCACTGGCTGACGTCTTGAGCATCGAGGGGACATGCGACTGCCATGGCCGCGACCTTGACATCGCCGTTGAACATCTTGGAGTAGTCTACGAAACTGGGGGAGATGGAGGCGCGGAGACAAGAAACAACGATCCAGGACGTACTTGGGGTCCGTCGGGAGATAAACATCGCCGCGTATCACAGCGGTGAGTTTGGAGAGGAGGTCTGGAAGGAGAGCGCGAGTGGGGGTCAATTGTCCGGCCATGATGGTGGTAAAGAAGGAGAAAGGGGAACACCATGGACTGAGGCAAGGAGGGGAGGCTTTTAAGGAACTGGGAGATGCAGGGGCAGGTCCGAATAATTAATCTTGATTTGTAGATGAGAGAGAGAAGCTCCCAGAGTGCTCATGGGACTCGTTGCTGCCGAACCGAATCACCCAACTTCTCCTGCTGCTGTACAATGGAGATAGACAAGGCCGTGCAAGGTGTGGTGATACCTGGCATCTAGATCTAGTAACGCCATCAGAAACTTCACATAATGAGACAATTTTGAACTCGCCTACTACTTTCCCTTTTCTTGCCCGCCATCATCGCCTTTTTACGACCCGTTCCGCCTGCAGCCTGAGCCCAAAAACACGTGACCTCGTCTCCGCACGCGGCTCGCCTCCACAATCCCTCTTCTCTTCTCCTTTTTTTTGTTCTTTGCGCGGCCCTACACCGCCAGTTTGCACCGAAGTCGTATTTTACGGTATGCCCCCGCTCTCCACTTGCTCCACGAGATTGACGCTTTGGCCACTGAATCTCGGGGTGGCTGCGCTATATTCCTGTTCTCTAACGAACGAACCTCGTTTACGTTATCGAGCTCCACTCCACTAGACTCGGCTACGTTCATAACCCGGGCCCGTTATCGAGGAGAGGAAACAAATTCAGCATGCCCCGTGGAGTCAATACATAGACAAGTCCATATGGGTTGCATCTTCTCTAGTTCGTCCTCTCTCAAACATCGTCCTCGTGAGCGGCGACAGACACCGCCAGCGGCAATTGAGAACCAAGTTCGACTTCTCCCTCGACCACCGGAATCATCACGAACGACGCCCCACGGCAAACTCTTTGAGATCGATCCGTCATCGCAATCTCAAACTTGCCAACGATTTCCACGAGGAATGATTGCATCTCGATGGTACTATCGTAATCTATTCAGTGTCTCTCTTTTATGGTAAGAAACGCCACGTACGCAAAGCGCCATCCTGGGCACGCACGAGCACCGCCCAAAAACGTCATCCTGTCATTTTTCTCAAGGTCGATATCAATGCCTCCCGAACAGTGACAAGGCTGTCTTACAAGTTTGCATAAACACCAACGGGTACGGCTTTCTTCGCGTTTGCCACACCATTCAACCACCGGTCAGGGTTGAACTCGTGTGCGTCATCGCCCCACAATTCCGTAATCCTGTAGAGTATCATGGATAAGAACTGAATGAGACATACATACACTGACCGATTGTAGGCCGCGATCGACGCCACTATCCGCGTCCCTTGTGGGACCACTATTTCGCTGATCACTTCACCAGTTTCCGTGGTAATTGGTCGTGAGAGTGGAATAACATCATCTTTATCAGCAACACGGTGGGCATGAGGCACCACAGGGTGATACCGTAACCCTTCCTGATTAGTAAGTTAGAATAGTGTACCATACCAGTAGCATGTCACTCACCCTAATCACGGATGTTGTATAGCACATCCCATCGAAATCGGCTATCGTAAACTGCGTATCACCGCGGGCGCGAATGGCGGCTTCGGTTGCTCGGATCTCAGAGCGGAGTCTGGACTGCATTTTCGGATGTCGCGCGAGCTCCAAGAGGATCCAACTCAGCGAGTTCGACGACGTTTCATGCCCCGCGAACAGAATCGTACTGCCCATCGTCAGACTACAGCGCGATGGTCAATCTGTGTTACGAACCGCATCTGGGACAACACTTCCTCTTCCGTCATCCTGTTCTTCGTCTCCATATCCATATTGGACCGGACTGAGAAATGGTCAACAGCGTAAACGGGCCATGTTTCGACACTACCCACCAATCAAGCTGAAGACGTCACGCCCCCCCTCGCCCGCCAATAGGGTCTTAGTTTTCTCTTGCAGCATTTCTTTTGCTACTTCCGTGACCACCCTTTTCGCCTCGCGCGCGCGTTTAAGCCGACGATGTGATCCATGATCAGTTACCCACTCGAGTAGCCACATCGGAAAATACTTGGAGGCTGCCTGTGTGAAAATCTGTTGTGTAGAAGGGTGTCCAAAAACGTCGCTCCTGGAAAGACAGTCACATTAGAGTCCTGTGAGGAGGTACGCGAAGGAACTGACAACATATTGTTATACTTTACAAACAAGGGATATTGTTCGTTGTTGATGGTGTCGAATTGAACATCGAACGCAGCTAGGGGGAGGTTGGAGGATTCATTTCTGTCGTGCGGGAATAAAAACGCACCATGGCCAATGGCGTCCAGTGTTCCACGGGAGAGCCAGGTCGGAATATTCAAGACGACCTTTTGATCACTACTGCTTGCGATGGCCTCCATCCACTTTGTGCACATCTGCATTGCATATCAACTTGGCAAAGGCGGCTGAGGTGGTGTCATCCATGAACTCACAGCTTCGGCACATCCCTTGAAGACGCCCAAAAAGGCTTTGTATTCCTGCATGCCAAACCCAGGAAGCAGGATCTTCCTTTGTCGCTTATGGTCCTCGCCTGTCAAACGGTTAGCATGAGTCTAAACGATCGTACACCATGTGTTACCATCTGCCCAAATTAACCCCTTTCCATTAATCATTTGCGAGATGACACGGAGATTGGGTTGCTTCGGATAAGAGTAGGACGCAGTATTGAATATCCAATGGAAGGCCTTTGGATCAGCGAGCAAAAGTTGGTCTCCCTGAGGTCCAGAAAGACAGATCGTTGGTGATCAGAACGACACATGAGAGCGATGGAACTTGCCCCAAAGATGGTCTTGAAGCGCACGACATCCCCATAGAGGCTCTGCCACTCAAAGTCGGTGAGACCGACTGGACGTTGAAATAGCTCGCGCAAGTTTCCTGGACGAACGTTAGCAATTTTGGCGAGCAGACGTGCCAAATAGGAGATCTACCGAGGAGGAACGAGGATGATTCGGGACCCCTGATTCTGGGCAACGATGGGCGAGTGATGCACTTGAACAAGGCATAGGCGAGAACAAGAGCGGTTAGGCTCGCTGTCACGAAGGTGGAGGCCATGGCGAACGAGCGATATACGCAAACACAATCAAGGCCGGGGAATTTATGAGTGGGACGGCACCCAATTGTTCATATCATCAAGCCGTCAAGACGTCTGGCCGACCCACCGAATGACAGTGTCTTTCACAAGGAGGACAAGGAGCTGCCTCCGAAACTTGATCGCCCTTGAAACATGACACGCCGTAGAACAATATACGGTGACACTGGTGGCTCGCTATAAATGTTAGTCCAGCGACTCGTTCGACATATCATTGGCCAGTTTTCATCTCGGCATTGTACCACGTCGCACCGCTGGTCCTTGTCGTTGGTCAAATTCTGTACACCTTGTGCTGTTGAGTGGAGAAGACGCTGGGTAGTAGAAATACCTTGACTCCCAGTCGGATATTGTTCGGCTGTTTCAGCCCTTGTCTCATAAAGTGCGAGATGATGTCAGCTGCACTGAGACACTACACGCCCGGCAGCTGAGTACGGTGTCAGGGCATTCCTTCAAAAAAATTACTGATACGTCCTCTGGCTACAATAGTAGTTCACTAGAGCATTCCGAGGTTCTACGGAGTTGATACATTGAAACTGGCAAAATGACAGGACGAGAGCGGGAGTGGTCGGAGTATAGAAACTTATAGTCGGCCTGTCGGCCTCGCGTTATTTGCACCCGCCGACGCTCGGCGATGAGCGGAGATCTAAAATGCCCTGCGTCTCGCTGATATTTGCTATGTTAGTGGGACTTTTTACACCGGCATCTCTCTGATATTATGCATTCTTTCGTTTGTCGTACGTTCAGCGCAGGTTATCTTGCCTGTCTCCGCTTCATGTATTTTTTGAGCTGCATTTTACCAGAAATTCCGAGCTATCTATGAGTTTTGACGCTGGGTGTCTGAGATGTAAAGGCAATGGTGTTCGTCTTGCTTGTCCGTCTACCATAATCTGCGTGTCGAACATTGTCGAGGTATTGTAAGGGTCGTCGAACGTGCCATCGCTTTTTCCAAAGTCATCGTTCTACGCGTTACGCACGACAACGACCATCACCGTTGGTCCTGCTAGGGTTCACATGGACTTTTTTTCCCAAACCTATATCGCCCTTCGAGGACCGACCGGCGCACCGCAGTCACCAACAGACACGATCGCAAAGCTTAGCGACCGCCTCTCTCCATCGACACTCCTCGCCGATAGACGCGCTGCCGTCCTATCGCTCAAAGGCCTAGCCCGAGATTGCAAAGAAGAGGTCGGTGAACGAGCCCTGCCTGGCCTCATACACGTCCTGCAAAACGACGCTGAAATCGATGCGGACATCGGGAAAGCCGTTCTCGAGACGCTCCATTATCTGTGCGAGGTGGACGAGTCGTCGAAGGAGCTCAGCCTCAAGTATACCGACTACTTTCTCGCCAACGAGCAGGCGACGCATACGTTGTTCACTCTTCTTGGCGACGCTCATTTCTACGTTCGCTATGCGACGCTACAGCTGTTGACAACCTTGCTTGAGAACAGACGTTCGGCGACCCAGGGATACTTTCTCAATGCACCCAATGGCGCACCCAGTGTCATATCGGTGTTGGAGGACAAGCGTGAAATCATCCGAAATGGTAAGTCGGTCGGCCTCTTTGTACAGATATGTCGAAACTAGACCGTCTTTCTCCTCCTGCTGACAAGGGCACCTTTAGAGAGTATCGTTGTGATACAATTATTAATCTCGCAAAGCCCCGATATTCAGAAAGTCCTGGCCTTCGAGGGTGCTTTCGAGAAGCTCTTCAACATTGTCACTCAAGAGGGTGGGGTCGAGGGTGGTATTATCACTCAGGATGCACTGCGATGTGCAGATGGCTTGTTGCGCTTCAATGCTTCGAATCAGGTATGTCTTGTACTCTTTATTCGCTCGCGGCACTGAGTTGCACAGAGTTACTTCCGCGAAACATCACTACCAGCCCTCTTGTGTTCCCTGTTGCTCTTTCCACCAAATCTTCAACTCCACGACTCTCCTCCCCAAGAGTTTGCGTTGCAGTTCTGGGATCAACAAAAGGCTACGAATGTCAATCTTACTATTGGAATCATGGGTATGCTTGTTGGTTCCAAGGGCAGCAATGTTAGCGTTATCCTTATCGTCCCCTCTCATCTCCACTGAGCGTGCTCTAGAACCAAGAGATGATGTTGTTCGTCCGCTGCTTTGTGGAGCTCGCGCTTGCCTCGAATGCACCTACTCCCTTGAAGACCCAGGTAAATGCTTGCATGATGACTTTCCTTGGTCTCATATCCGATAGGCTTTACGTCTACTCCCCAGCAATCTTACATTTCCCTTGTCCGACGTTATTTTGACACCCTATATGCCCGTCCCTGAGACAAATGGTGAAGAGTGGGACAGATTGGAACCTGCATCTGCTTTCGACGTGCTTGTGGAGCTCGCCTTGCATGGGGAATACAATGGTTTGTACGGTGACAGACGGTCCAAGGATGCTCTCGAATTGCGTGGTGCCGCTCTCAATGTCTTTGATGTGAGTCCTCTTTCCCAGTCTTTGCCTCGTCAATTTAAATGTGCCCAAGAATTTTGTCCGTAAAGAGGAGGTAAAGCAAGCGATCATCCAAGGCATGCTGCCCCCAGAAGGTGCGTACTTGTTTTGACCTGTTCCGCAAATATTTCGTATCAACCCTCGTTGCAGCTTCAGCACCAGCTCCGATGATCTCCCCACTCGTCCATGCTTTGTGTATCCCGCCAACCTCCCCGATCAACGTCATGAACGTCACAACGAC
This sequence comes from Singerocomus inundabilis, assembly GCA_038089075.1. Classification (NCBI taxonomy): domain Eukaryota; kingdom Fungi; phylum Basidiomycota; class Agaricomycetes; order Boletales; family Boletaceae; genus Singerocomus; species Singerocomus inundabilis. Next base: position 17,003 of record JBBPKD010000339.1, read on the forward strand.
ACACTTTGCCACTCTCCTATTCGCGCATTTAATCATGTCTTCTCCGCGCTGTAAGGCACTTGCACGAACGATCAAGCCTCCAGTTCTTTCACCCTCTACGCCCTCTCAAGGCCAGTTCTTCGTCCCAGCCGATGGCGCACCTCCTCCGCCCAGTGTTCCAGAGCCAGACGACGACGCGCCGCAAAGCCTCATTCCACTCTTCACAGAAAATCTGTCCTTGTCTTTCTTGTCGAAATCGCGAGTGAACGTCGCAGACGAGAAGGAAGTGAGGGAATGGGAACGGCTGATTGTGGGATACCTGTGTTTGTTGGCACAATGGCTCTGGGAGGACCCCAAGGCCGTCAGAGAGTTCCTCGACGCTGGTGGATTGGGCGTGGTGAGTCTTTATACCAGTTTGCTGATGGCGCTTTCGAATCATCCGTGTCAAAGCTCGTGGAACCCATCAATCAAACCACGGAGATTGAAAGTCTCGTTCCCGGTCTTTGCGCGTTCTTATTAGGTTTATGCTATGAATTCAACCGTGAACCTGGAGAAATCACTCGGTCGGTGACCATCTCAACGCCCTCCTTTTCTTCACCGGCAAACACGCTGATCGTTTTACCCTTTTGTCTTTTGCACAGATCGACCATTCATCCAATCATATCTCGGCTTGGCGTCGATGCGTTGATTGGTCAAATGACACGCTTCCGCGAAGACGACCGGTTCAAGTCGGTCACTCCTGAGACGATCGTCCTATTCTCGCGGACATTGTCTAGTTTTGGAGCTGGCCCTAACCAGAATCCAGCAGAGCAAGAGGCCGAGATCTGGTTTGGCTGGGCATTTGTCGATTTCTGGAAATCGAATCACTGTGAGTTCTGCGTTTTTTTTTGGTGGATTTGCTTGCTTCGATGATGGGAACTGACTGGGACTAACTGACACTGGCTGCGCTTGTTGCCGATTCGACTGACTTAATTATGGGGTTGTGGTCCATTAACAACATCGGGGTATTTGGCGTTGGCGTGGTGCGAGGCTAGACACGGTGCAGCGTGGTCTGAGCGCGGACCCGAATGTGTTGTCCTCATCTACGTCTTCGTCCTCAGGTACGTCTTTCTTCTGATCATTGTCTTGGGTGTTTCGCTGACATCCTCCCCCATTTCCTTTTATTCATAGGCCCTAGCCCAGAGTCCACCATGTTGATCAATTCACTGCGCGACGTGATTCGTACTCAGGCAACCGAGATGGACACGCTTCAAGCCCAGCTCAGAGACCTCACCACGCGCACTGCTGCAGAGGTACGTTTATTCTGCAGACCCCGTTCACCATCGCGGCCATGACCCCTCACTTTCTTTCTTTTTTTCATTTGCCCGTTCCCGAAAAATGAAATATGACGACTCCGACCCGGCACAGCGTGAGGACCTCCATGCCCGTGTCGCCACGCTCGAGGCTGCGTTAGAAGAGGCCAAGCGCCAAACCCGGGACGTAGAGAAGGAGCAAGAGGACTTGCTGGTGTTGCTCGATGAGATGAGCACGAAGCGGCGGCGGGACAAGGCACGGATGAGGGAAGCTGGATGGGAAGTGTCGGAGGAGGAAGGCGACGAGGAAGGCTCAGACGATGAGGAGGCGTGAGGTAGGGAGACGTGCAACTTTGGTCGCGATGTTGGGTTATTCATACCGGAGCGCGCGATGGTTTGTAGAGCACAGCTTTCTTTGTCGAAAACCCGGAGGAAATCGCTGCATACTAGTAGTAGTATAAAGCAGGGCTGTGCACAAGATAAGGACAAGCGCTCAGGGTATGGGGAATGACCCCTTTGAGCTACAAGAGCATACCTCAAACAGACGCTTATGTATCTTTCTCTTTCTTTCCATCCCCCTTCATCCTGGTACTTGATCTAACATGTCTTCGACAGAAGGCGTACCGTCAAAGGACGGTGAGTATGGGAACGAGAGATCCGAGAGTACAGTAGTGCTGATAAAAATCCAAGAGTCAACCAGAAACAATCCGTCCTCCAGCACCGTTGTCAAGGAAAGAGCAAACCAGATTGAAGCTCCTTTTGAAAGCTCGGGTGTGTTATTACCATCTCTTTCTATTCCTCTTGACGTCCACGTTCTTAGATGGGAAAATCGCACGTTTCGAAGAAACCATCCAGCACCTCCGTGACGAGCTCTCCGATGCCAATAAGACCATCAAGTCCCTTCGCGCACGAGAAGTGGATTCGAGTGTGTCCATTATTATCCTCGCCCGCACACTATTAACACTTGTGTTTATCAGAAAAGAAGATCACGCAACTAGAGGAAACTGTTGATCAACTCCGTACCCAACATACCGACTTCCTCCGTGCATACGAGCAGAAGCACCAGTGCGAGGTCCTCTATGCTAAAGGCCGCGTAATCGATTCCGCCATGTCTCTTCTCCAAATTACAGACACACTCAGTGAGGAAGTCAGAGGGAACAGGTTCATCATGGGCTGGATTACCGGTGAGTGTTTGAGTCGCACATCAAGATGAGGTGTTTACTCTCTGTTATCAGAGTTTACGAACCAATGCATGTCGGCCCTCGAAACAATTGCGGATGAAGCGTTGAAGGCGGAGAGACACGACGATGCTCTGGCAACCTATTCCACCGCGTTATCGCTTAGTCCCTCTGCTCCGAACGCCTTGCTAGTCAAGTGGGCAAATGCGGTATTGATTCATAACTCGGCGCAAGGTGCCTTGAGTGGTGCTGTCAAGGTATGCCTTGTGCGACAGCTCGACCATGAGTTTTGACTCTCTTTTCCCAGTTCAAGCTTCCGAGGTTTGACGTCTATCGAGCAGTCTGTGAAGCTCTCGAGGGGAGTGGTCGCGTCAAGGACGCAATTGAATGTTTCCGCCAGATGCAGAGTGAGCTAGGTGAGAATACGAATGTTCATGATGAGCGAGCGCAATGGGAATCCAGTGAGTACTTGCGTGAACAGTTCCACTCAATGTTGTCTAACATGCAATACAGGTTTCCAACAGCGATACACGACTCAGCTAAAGGAGCTCAGCGACGCTGCGGCGGAGTCTCTGACGTACAACGAAGCCATTGAAGACGGCACCACCGTCAAGACAGCAGACCGTATGGATATATTGATCGAGCGTAGCAAAGCACGTGCACTGGCGAATTCATGGGAGGATGCATTAAGTGATGCTGACGAGGTATCGTTGGCATATCGCATAGTATTAGCAGCATGTGATAACAGGTCACACAGGCTATCAAGCTCAACCCGTCCTCTTATCAAGGCTACGAGCGCAGGCATGCGGCGTTGCATGGGGCTGGACGGCACGTCGAGGCAGTTAAAGCATTCCACACGATGCTTTCACAGCTGGACCAGTCTCCTGATGAACGTATTCGTAGTGAGCTGTTTCCTCGAAATCTCCCGAGTAGCTGTGTGCTGATCGGGATTAATCGTAGAACTTCGTCATCAGTATGTTGATGCAACACCTACGGTTCGGCACATCGTGGAGCAGACCATCCGTAATACGCCGCGTGTACTGATTGACACCATCACCGGTCGTCTATGTGACAAGAGACAGCAACCAGGACCATTCGAATCACTCCCTGTTTTCAGCGAGTTGGTATCATCAATGACGATGAAAATGGACATGGCACGCATTCAGCAAGAGGCGAGAAAGTTCTGTCGATATGTAATGCTTTCACATGCGTGGGAGCACGATGAGCCTCTCCTGCAGAAGGTCGAACACAGGTCGGTCTACGATCTAGAGCCATCTCCCGTGAACTTCAAGTTACAGATGTTTTGCAACCTTGCGCGTTCTCTTGGCTTCCAGTGGGCGTGGAGTGATACATGCTGTGTGGATAGAGTCAGCAGTGTGGTGCTACAAGAGTCGATGGTTGCAATGTTCTCGTGGTATCGCAACTCGTCCCTCACAGTTGTGTATCTCCGTGGCGTCTCGTCCAAGTCTCAGGCTTCCGGTGATCTGCAGCGGAGTCTCTGGAACACTCAAGCATGGACATACCAAGCGTATGTTGCTGCCAAGACCATCCAGTTCTATACAGAGGACTGGACGCCTTACCTTGGATTGACGTTATATAACCACAAAGAGTCGCCTATGATCATTTCGGAGATGCAACAAGCCACGGGAGTTTCTGCAGACAAGTTGGCTGTACTTAGTCCTGGCCTTGACAGGGTGCGAGAGAAGTTGTATTTAGCTTCTATGCGCCAGACGACGCTCGAGGAAGACATTGCGTACTCGCTGCTCGGGATCTTCAAAGTCACTATGCCAATCATATATGGCGAGGGGGATCATGCAGTGGGTCGACTTCTTGAACATATTTTGACAGGTTCAGGGGATGTCACGATTCTTGCTTGGAATGGACAACCGGGTAGCTACAATACTTGCCTACCTGCGGATCTGACCGTCTACAACCAAGTTGTGGCTCCACATGTCCCTCAGCCCATAGAAACAGCCGAGATGGATCGGATGGTGATGGAATTACGTTCATCCTTGCCTGACCTCTCCCTCGTCCTAAAGCTGTATAACCTCCTTCAAGAACTTCCCTCCCCTTTTCTTGCTTCTGGTCGACTGAGACTTGCTGGTATCATCTTTTCGCTCACCGACCTTGTCAAAGAAAGGTCCAACTCTACAATCAATATCTATCATGGGTCGTCGATATCGGCACTCTCAGATGTAGAAATCCGGACGACGGCAAAATTGGATATGCCGGGACTCGTTCTAATGTATCCATGGATCGGTGCTCTCCTTGACCAGGAGTTCTCGGACGGTACGGCTAACCTGGATGATACCACGCGCGCATTGCAGTTCCTCGTTCGGCTGAGGCAGCCGTTCGGTGCATTGCTATTTGCACCACAGTCGCGGGTACAATTTGAGCGTGTTGCGACAGATAGTTTGATCATGGTACAGATTCGCAAGGAGGCATCGTTGGCTGACTTGATAGGTGGCATCCGAACGATCGACGTACAATAGTAGAACGATCGACGACTCTACCTTTGATGATGACAGTAGGTTACCAGCCCTTGTGCATAGTTATATCTAGGTTATCTCAAGTTGCGCGGTTTCGTTCTTACTACTCTCGAATCCTGGAGTCCAGCGTGATCCTAGCAAGGCGTGTAATTTCAACACAATTACGAATGGTTGCGTGATGGCATTGGGGCTGGTCGTTACGTCGCTTGAACTTTTCGAGTACGACGACACCATTCGAAGCACCAGTCTGACTGGTGCCGACAAGTACGACTGAGTCACGTGCATTTTCTCGTCTCGCTCCGCTCTTCTTGAGGATCTGCCAAGACTCCTGCCATGGCCACTTACAGTAAGGAGAACTACACCGGACTAGTCTGATATTCATTGTCCACTTCAGTCGACATCGAAAATACGTCGGTCAGTCATCCAGCGACACTAGTAAGTTCGAGGAGGATATATATGGACTGATCATCTCAGGCAGAATTGAAACACGAGCTGACCTCAAGTTGATACGCATGTTGCTGTGCAAATTCTGCCACGATGAAAATGAAAAGCATTCACGACAACGAGGCCCTGTGAGGGTTCAGTGCTTGTGGATGGTGGAGCGTACATAAAGAGGATATGTAAACTGAGGTCAGTCCGTATGACTCCTGTAGCGTCTAGTGGCTTCAATAAATGGTTTTGCCTCCTTCAGTGTTTGAGAATAAACTGACCAGGTTGGTTGGAAACTTCCTTATATGTATGCGGCTTCCTACTGATCATGTAGGGTTTGGTGTACGCTGTTCATGAATGATTAAGCGTAGAGCGCTCATGACGTGCTTCCAATGCGTTCCAAGCGAGGCCTCAAGTGGAGCGGTCGGTCTTGTGCCCGTGGGTCTTTTCAGCTTGGATTCATTCCTCTCACCCCGAGACAATTATAGCTTGTTATCCGTGTTCAAGGTAACCGTACACCTTTCCGCATCGTCTATTTGACTGGGACTGAAGTATTCCTTTTCACCAAGGCTTAATCTTGTCACCACAGCGCGGAGTCAGCGTCGTAGCCACAACCATGCCCAAGGGCGGATCCGAGGATAACTCCAAGCCTGTTCTCCGGGTGCATGGGCCTTCCCTCCCGCCTCTGGCATCCGGTGTCGTGTCTTCGGGTGACTCAAATTCTCAGAACCTCTCCTGGTTTACCATTTCAGATCATTCCACTGATGGTAGTGCCACCTTAGTCGAAAATCAGGTTTCTATCAACGAAAATGATATAGTAATCGCGTAGGTTGTCCTATAATGACACTTTATTTTGCCTATTATATATTCTGTCAGAGTTATGGGACCTACAGGAGCAGGCAAGAGTTCGGTGAGTTGCTCGTCACAAGATCTCT
>JBBPKD010000340.1:0-23301 GCA_038089075.1 Singerocomus inundabilis
GCTTCATATTTCAAAATAGATCAGAGTCTCTGATCGCTGCTAGGGTGATTTCTGATCTAATCAGTGCACTTTCCCATACTGAGAAGTCTTCTTCTTCGTCAAGGAGCTGTGGATTTGCTTGTAGAGCGAAGGCTAGTGGAGCTTTATTGACCCCTTCACGAAGGAATTCGATGAGCGTGAACACATCTCGGTGCATTTCATACTTGGCATTGATTGCCAGCCGTTTTAATCGAACGACAAAATCTTCGACTGTCTCCTTAGTTCCTTGCACGAGATTTCTGAGTTCAAGGCGGGCTTTGCGAGTTAAATCGGCAGGTTTGAAGACAGAGTCGAGGTAGGCACTGAAGGCGCGGAAACTACCTGTTTTGTGGTATCCTTGGGTAACATAGAGGTCAGCTGCGTGACCGGCTGAATTGTCCCCTTTCATGTAGGACAATATAATTAGAATCTTCTGTTTGTCTGATGGTTCATTGTCGAAGCCATCTAAGTAAAGGTCAATTGTACACCTCCACTGGACGTACTTGCTCTTGTCGCCATCAAAGGACTCGGGTTTGGATGCGAGGGATTTACCCATGGCCTTGTCTGAAGGTTTGGCTGAAGACTTGACTGGATGCGGGAAATCTTCAATCTCTGAGGACGACCTCACTGAGTCCATTGTGACATCTTCGTCAGTCGGCATAGTGGGAGGAGGTCCTATGAATTTGGGACCGTATTTGGTGTAGAGCTGGACCCACATCTGCATTTGCTTTGCGAAGTTTGCGTCAGCATCCCGATGTAATGTAGACTTGCCCTTTTCAGTAGGTGCAGATGAGGCTTCTTGTTTTGTATCAGATATTTCGGTGGCTATAGTAGCACCTGCTTCTTCAAGTGCTTTCACTATACTAGAGCCAGTGATTTCGGTACGAGAAGGACGAGGGGCGAGGAGGGGTGCACTGCCTGTAGTGGCAGCATGGACGGAGGCGCGGGATGCAGATCGAGAGACTGCTCTGGAATGGGACATGGTAGACTTCGTTGCAAGCAGTGACTCAAGCTTCTGCAACTACTGGGAATGATCACTTTGTATCTGGGAACGATCCTGAATGATACCGAATGTGGGAATAGGATTAGGGGGTTGGGGGATAACTAGCTTATCGTTGAATTCGAAAAGTGTAGGCAATATTCGATTTGGTGTAGGTGGTGCATCTTTCCAAGGGTAAACGGCCTTGAGGGATAGCGTATAGCGGTAAGGGGATTGTGAAAGAGGCTTGTATAATGTCAGGAACAGACCAAAGCCTTAGGGCTATGCGCTCAAGGTAGATGGAAAGAAATGAATATACAAGCCTAGAGAGGCTTTGTTGTAAGTACAGGGCTTATATACCTACAGTATAGAATATCACAGAACATGAATTGACGAATGACAAAGACTAATACAGGCGTAGCGTAGAGCCGACTGAGCTATGACACCAGCTGAGTAATAGATCGGTAAGCTGGATGTAAAGTAATGTGGAGAAAGTTCGGTAAGGATCGGCAAACAAGAAATGAATTAGCCGAGTATGGGAAGAGCAAAAAGGGAAAAAGGTCGAGATCTGACAAGCAATGATTCTCTCTCCTCTTTGTGTGGGTTTCACAGATCAGGATTTCACACGAAGTCTAGCCAGACTTGCAGGGGTTACTCGTTGTCCTATGGGCAGTGTCTGGAAGACCTGACATCGAATGACGAAATGATGCACAGCCGAATTGTTTAGTACTAGGCATGGCAAGGTACTATTGGTGTCTTCCTATTAACACTGAAATGCCATTTAGTAGAAACTCCTCATGCACATCAGTTGTTCAAAGATGATCTGCTTTAGTGCTGGCACAGAGATAGGACATTGTGGTGGTGCATTACCATTTTAAGATGTAGACTGGCATCTAGGAACAACTCGACATGACCATTGAGAAGGGGGGAATCAGTCTACCTTGTCGTTACATGAATGCTCTAGTGGATCCGAACCGTTCTTTAATAATGGACTTCCAAAATTCTATGTACTCGTCATCGATGTAGTGTGGTGGAAATCTATGGCACTGATGTGCATACTAAATCATTTGCTGTTGAACCGAGGTGGGCAGCCACTAGGGCGTCAGCAGAGGATGAACCTCTCAGGCTTTACCAGGCCTCTTATTTGTCTCTGATTGTCTCTGTATAGTAATGTGGAGCTTAGAAGCTCATATACAGAATGTGTGAGATAAGGTTATCTAATCTACTGTATAGTAGTGCCTTATCTAATCTTGGTAAAAGCGGCCAATAGGGGCCTTTGCTATAATGTAATCCTACATAATTGTAGCTAGTGAATAGCAGCTAAATAGTGCCAGTTCAACATTTGCATCATGATAGTTGCATGAATATATTGATGTCATCTAGGCATCCCACAGTGCATGACCAAGAACACCATTAGGAATACTTCATTTACCATTGGAAGTAATCTTTTCCAACAACATTCATGAGACATAAGGTGGGCTGTATATATATCTGTTGATGCAAGGTAGTTTACATTGAATAAAGCAAAAGAAATAACAACCACATATTTCCAAACAGGTTAGATTTCCCAAAATAAGCATCCGTTCTATTTATGGAAGCATGATAGCATATTATTGCTATATTATTATGAACTTTTATTAGTTTGGTGTATCTACCACTGCAGTAGAGTGTGGTGCTGCAGGTGGTGGTACAGGCTGCATAGGTGATTCTTGAACTTCCATGGGCATTTCAGTGTGCAATATCCCATGATGAATGGCTATGATGACCAGTGGTGAGACACCCAACAAAAGGCCAGCTATCTCAAGGGCCAGTAGTTGCATGCTAGAAACAAGCATGACACCTGCCATGCAGAGTGTGCTGAAGGGGGATATAATATGGAGAAGTCGTGCCAAGAAGGGATAGTCCTAGGCAAAAGTAAGATCACAGAGATTGGGTGAAAAAGAGCACTTACATGGAGGAAGAAGGAATTGATAGCAAGACGAAGGCTGATGGCATAGATGAGGAGTGTCAGCACTACTGGCAGTAATGCTTTTGATTTAGTGATTGTGAAGATGCTGGGCATAACACCAACTGTTGGCACTGTGCTGATACATGGACAAAATGAAAGATTCATGCAAGGAGAGCCATAAACTGCCCGACCACCATACACATCATTCAGAGATAACACTGACAAGTGCAAGAGGCATACTGAAGTCAATGAAAAACTGTGGAAGTCATTGAACTTCATGGTGAGGTCAGATGGAGAGGTGTACTGCTATTCTAAGTCAACTTGTCTGGGGCGATGGAAACTGCAGAGGAAATGCATAATGCAGAGAATTAATCAAGTATAAAGGAGAAGCCCAGCTATTGGTGGACATGGAATTAGCATGAGCTTGATGGATGAGGTCTGCTTTATATTGCATGGCCAAAGTGCTGGATATTTCCATGGTGCAACAGCAAAGTTTCTTGGCAGAGTGGGTTGGAGAAACTAGGCCCAAAACATTGAAGATGTGCCTTGCTCTAATTCTCCCAGTACAGATATGGATTGCAAGTGATCTATTGGTCATCATTATTTTATGTAATGTGACTTCACCCTTTTCATTTCATACACTGCCTTTTATGCCTCTATATGTACCCTGCTTCTGACACTAAATTGTAGAATAAGTATCTGAGTCTCAGTAAGTAGTCACTAAAGTGAAATGAAACTCAGTATGAGAATTCTAAGTATTGTATAACTGATTGTGTGGTGCTTACTTGTGTGCCAATCTAGAATTCTATGGAGCCTGTCAAATCCTTTTCTAGAATTCAGTTTGTGTCCAATGAGTGTGTATTGATAATGTAACTCTTCAGCACTTTTTGTTCTTCCGACAGGCTGTGTGTCTTACTGATCTGACTTTTTATGCTGCTGGAAGAAGGTCCTGTGTCCACCATTATGAACTTGCGCAGGTGTGAATGTGCATGTGACACTTACATCCATGACAGTGCTGACTAATGATCAAATCAATGATGTGCCATTTCCACCTGACTTAATTGCCAATAGTTGCAAGCTATGCTGTCACACTTGGTTTTTATGAGCACCTACAGTGGGAATATCCGCTCGTGAAAACTTAGGAATTCCAGGGATCACCTTGAGGCTCACTGCTTTATGCAGGCATTGGTGTTAGAATATTCCATGAAGAAGTTATGCTAATGTGTGTCTGAATCCTTTGCATTATGACAATTGTACAAGTGCTTCAGTGTCATCTAGGTGTCCTGCAGTGTATGACTAAAGACTTGTCATCTGGGGATAATTTTCATCTGTATCCATAACATATAAAGCAGGCTATGTATACTGTATATCTGCAGATTCATGTTAGATAAAGTGAAAGAAATTAATCATGTCTCATTGACCAGGGCCTGTTTCTGGGGAACATGCAATGCGGAAGTGGGAACAATAAAAAACAAGGACAAGCAGACAGGGTTGAGCCAAGTTGGACAGCAATGAGAGTGAGTGAAGCATTGTTGTGAATCTGTTCAGACACTTGTACGATTCTCTTTCTTTCTTATCTTATCTTATCTTTCAGATCACGTGATCATTTCACATCTTCACATATTCACAAGGTCACGTGATACTTTCACTTCTTCACTTATTTCACATCTTCACATGTCACCTGCATGCTCAGGAACGAACTTCTTTTCCATTCTACCACACCATGCATTTAGCATGTGTTGTGCTTTTTACCATGCACATCAGGCATGTCATGCTTCTCTTTAATCTCCATCTGCTTCCTTTCTTCTTTTCCATTTGATGGAAGCATTCCTTTAATCTCTGTGTATTTCTATTCACATGCACTGCTTGGTCTGTGTGCATGTACCAGTAGTATATAAGAGACTGTGTCTTGGCTGTTGTCCCTCAGCCTAATCTACTTGGTTAATCGCCTGCAAAGGAGTGAGACCTCTAAAAAGATTACCCTCTATCCTCCATCACTCCAGTCCAGTACAAGCCCCACAGTGGTGACACAAGATCCCCTCTCAAAGAATCAAGTCTTTACCAGTACGCTATATCATTCCAGTTGTTGTTTTCAGTGCTGCTTCTTTGCAGTTTGCATCAAGCATGGACTGAAGGCTGTTTCTTTGTGTGCAAGTTCAAGTTCCCATGGTGTTGGTACCCTGTGGCATGAGCGCAGTCACAGTCTGAGGTCAACCAGATAAGCATAAGCAAGTTTTTACCATCTCTCTGATCAGGCAACACACCCATTCTCATGGTTGACCATGTGCAAAATGAGCAGACAATCACCAAGACTAAGTACGTTATTTCCACATCCAGCCCAAGCAAAGACTATTGATTATGCGTTTTCTTCATAATCTCCATTATTCCCAGAGGGCTGACCTAGAACAGTGGGATACCAGTCTTTTCAACTTCGCCAGGGAGCTCAATGACATCTGGAATTTCTCATTGAACTTGGCATGTAGTTTACCCTTGTCCAAAGTTTGTGTTACATCTAGCTGATATGTGCATTGTCGAGCAGCTTACTGTCTTAGCTGGGTTAGTCTTTCGCCTCATATGTATGCATTAGCACAATGCTGATGATCATTGATGGCTCAGCATCCTCACAATCACAAATAGAATTGACTCTGTAAATACAGATAAGTAGGAGGTCAGCATGGAGGCCGATGAAACGAATGACACGATGAGGGAAGCTATTTGGAACCCCTAGATATACCAGACACTATCAGTCAGTTGCCCAAGGAATAGCAAGATGCTAGAACAACAGCTGGTGATACTAACAAAGATGAGTCGTCAAACCTCAGAGATAACACAAGCAGCATCGCACACAATCCCAGAGTAGAAGGTCATGTAATTGACACTATCAACTTAAGATGGGACCGTGGGTGGTCAAGTAATCAGGTCAAATAGACATGGACAAGATATTACAACTCATCCTCTGACTACTCTTTTTTTTGCTACACTTGCTACACTCGTCTCCCTAGACTTATGTACCTCACCACCATATGTCTCTCGTCACATGCAACCTCACATGACCTCCAGAGTACTCCTGATCATGTGACCTATCACATGACCTCCCCACCGTCGACCTCTAGACCTTATCCCCTCATCTAGACATCTCGTGACTTCCCTTTGACTCATCCTATGCTAGACTCACCACATAGCTCGCCTATAGCTTTCCCAGCTATACCCTTGCCTATAACCTCGCACTTCCTTCGTGCATCCCTGCAAGACTCCTTCGTCACATGCCCCTATCATGTGCCTCATCATCTGACACTCGCAATACTAACCTTACCTCTTGTCATGTGCCCATCACGTGCCTCGTGTCTCGCGTCACCCAGTCTCGCCTCTAGGCCCCCCTCGAGTCATTCCTCATCATCTGTCTGGTGAACCCCACTGATACTATCAGGGCTTCTTCCTTCTGCTCTTTGCTTCCATACCCTGATGAGTTTCCTTTGATCCACCGTACCGTCATTTAACAATTGTCCTTACTTAGTCGACGGTCTTCCTATTGTCTCCTTCGTCCCCTGTCTGTGACAGCGGCCCCTAGACCCACCATATGTCTTACCCTACATATGGTATTCTCTTTGCCCATCCCCTGAACCTGTCCATGGTCTGTGCGCCATTTCCCTGCATACTTAAAGCTATAGTTACACGTACTTGTACCTTAGCTTTGTTCTACCTTCATACTGGACTCAATATCCTCATACCTTGACATAGCACTTAGACAGGCTCCCTTGTGTACCGTTGGTGCACATTGTACTTGCTCCCTAGCTTGCAATATATTTGCTTGCTACCCTTCTCATCTGCTAGCACTTCTAGTTGGCTAGCAAGTCACAGCAAGAACCCCTATCGATTCAGGGGTATCTCAGAGTTCCCTCGGGCTCTAGATGAGTAGAGCCACTCAGTTTCCTCACTAATGGCTTAGTAGAAGCCCTTATCATTCTCTCTGTCGCCCAAGTCCACCAGAGAGTCCAAGCAAGGTCTATGCCCAACCTTACCCAGGCCAGGCATAACACAAGGTCATAAAGTACCATGAAAGCCATAGATGACTACAGAGGTCATGGTGTTATTGATGTGGCCGAGGAAGCACACTGGGACACGCAGATAGAGAGGGGAGCAAGTTCAAACACTTCAAGTAATAAATGGCATAGAGGCCACCGATGAGAGTATCAAAGGTTGGTACCAGTTCGAGTCTAGAGTACTCATGTAATGATGAGGTAAACCAATCCCCCCCTCTCCTAATGGCTGTGTTGATCTGTTCCTAAATGTAGGTCCAGATACTGTTCTCTAGTCTGCCAACATATGACACATTATCATGACATCAGCACTAAAATAAATTATTCTCAAACAACCAATGCATATAAGGAATGTCTTGCTAAATGGTGTTTCAGTGTCAACAAAAGACACTAGTGGTGTTATTTCATGCATGTCACTAAAATGATTTGGCTATATACCATTTTGCTATTCAGTATCAGAGATATTCCATGCATTTCCTATCAGAAAAGGAGGAATCTACCCCTTCTGATTAGCACAGGTAGCAATGGGACAGTAGGATTGAATGCCAAGTGAGACTTACTTGACTTGCAGATGTGCTTGATAATGAAGTGAGGATGTGAGGTGATTTCTAACACTTGTAAGGGTAAATGGAGGTATGTATTTACTTAGAGGATTGTCCTCTGTACATGTGGGTTTATATACTACTGAGATAGTAGGTTAAGTAATCATGTATACATGTCTATATGGCCTCATTCTGAGCACATATTGTGTCAGTATCGCATCAGTATGATACAATTCACCTAGTCATGAAGATTGCTAAGTGCATGACTCAGATATGGTGCAATACATAGCCATGATGATGTTTTTTCTATAGTAACCATGAGATCTCTGAGTCTTCTATAGTCAAAATGACTAGGATCAAATCAGGTTGACTCAAAGGAGTCAATAGGAGTCTGTATGGCTCTTGGAGAGTCATATTCTAGACTTGGTTAGATTAGATAGTTACCACTCCCTTTGATCTAGATTAGATCAAGGCCTAGAGTGCACTTATCTTATCTATGATTACTTCGTCATTTCCTGCAGGAAAACACGTGACCCCTGCAAATATAGTTAGGTTTCGAATGAGCTTTGGGTCTGTGAACCTCACATAAAAAGGAGAATCACCGCCGAACACGCAGAACACGGCGTTTTGAATGGTTCGCGATGGATCTTGCCTCCGTGTGATTGGGTCGACCAGACGTCACAAATTGGGAGTTTCCAACTCCCACGGTAGTTAAACCGTGACTTCGGACACTCTTTTCTCGAGTCACTTCCTTGTCCTGCATTCTATGGCTTTTCTTTTTTACCAGGAAAATTTGGTGAGAGACTAAGGATCACCTTGACTTCTTCCTTTTCTAAGCTTGGATCACCTGACAAAGTTCCTTGTGTTGTGATTTTAGTTCCAGTCCAACCTCGATTCGATGAGTCACATCGGCTGTTCCGGTTTCTGTTAGGATGATTGAGCGCTGGGATATCACACAACAAACATGTCCGATCGACGTGAGTGTCCAGTACACGTGCATGCGCTATTCGTATGTGACGCCTCAGTAACTCATGTCTTGCGTTTTCACTCCACACACAACATATTGACGTCTCGTTGCTTCTCGGACTCGTCCAATGTGTCGAGTTGCAACCATATGAAAAGGTAGGCGCATGTACTTGCAATTTGTCAACTGATTTTTCTAGGTATTTGCTTGAGCCTTCCATGTCGGCGCGATAGACTCGGGTTCGCGGTAAGTCGCCGGCGACAATTTTTGGCTGGTGTGGACAACTGAGGTATGTCGCCTTGCCATATGTGCAGTTCGCCAGACCAGACCTCGCCTAGCTAGCAGCCTTCTTGATTCGCTCGGAGTCGCACCCAGCGTTGTTTGTTGTGCTGTTCATACTATCTCGTTCTCCACATTCTTCGTTGCCGTTGTCAGTACTGTGGCGCTCCTGATCGACCTCGGTGTCCATCCCTAGCCCAAGCTCATCTCCAGCCGTCCTCGGTACATCTTCTGGAAACGCGCTCTGCAGCTGGTTGCTTGGGTCCTCATTAACGATGCTCACAACGACGTCTGTCTTGCCGCTGGTGGGTCCATTTTCGCTGCTTACCACTCCTCCTCGAACTCAACGCCTGGAGGTCCAAAACACGTTGCACAACCTCGTTGGATGGGTCAGGTGGGTCAGGTATGTCATATGACGTGTGTTCAGGTCGCCCCGGGTGCTGACCTCCATTTTCCTCAGTCAACACTATCAACGTGAGTCATCGTGATTCTCAGCTGGTGCCGTTCATTATGTCATTATTGCTATCTTGTTAGCTACCTTTATCAGCTTCTTGTACCTCTGCCACGCCTGTGTCTCCCTGGTTCAATCTGCGCATCTAGCTGGCAATGCAGTTACTGCCGTCCTTGTGTTGTCAGCGTCGTTGGTCGTCATCCAACGTTCTCGTTACCCCTTGACGTCCTTATATACAAAGTAACTGATGCACAACTGCACAACATGTCAGGGGTGATGTCACTAGTGGTCAGGATGGGTAGTTTGCTTGTGTCTTGGTTGGATAAATGTGTAATAGACTTAACACCTGACTATTGTGCCAAAAGGTGGTACAGGAAGTATATGTAAATACCGCTTAATAATGTGATATTGACAGCGGCATATTGCCTAAACCATACCAAATTTTGAGTTCACACACACTTAGGACCTGATCCCACTCTCCGTGACGTTCCTGTACCACCTTTTCCTCCGCCTTAGCACACCTCAGCGATCATCTGTTATTCCCTAAACCACCAAATTCACACACTTCCTGACCCCGCTCTCCGTGACGTTCCTGTACCACCCTTTCCTCCGCCTTAGCACACACCTCTGTTATTCCCTAAACCATACCAAATTTAGAGTTCACACACATTTCTTCATCATACCCGCCTCAGCCATGCAAGATAAAGCAGATAAATCACCAAGTTCATGCCATTCCACGCCCACCAAAGGCTCCCCATTCATATCTGATCCTACCGATGCGCTTCCTTCGCAGTCTTCATCACCTCAGGCGAGTTGACCTGGAACAGCAGTACCCCTCCTCTTCCAACCCCACCACGGAGCTGAATGACACCTGTAATCCAAATTCACCTACTCACATTACCGAGGGATTTGGGAAAATTTACTGGGTGCAGTCAGAACAGGCTATACTGGTGCATGGGGGTTCATGCAAAGGCGAGAACAACGCCGTGACTGCTTAGACTTTGAGCGGTTGTCCCTCGAGTTGTGCGTTGGTACGTCATCATTCGTGTCGCTTCCTGGCTGCCAGCAAGACTCTGCTTTGAATGAGCGGATCAGACCACGTGTAATGTATAGAACATATGGTCTCGTACTTTATGATGTCAGGGACCGCCGCAACGGTGTCGAACTTGTCCACACATTTACCGAAGCTTAGGGAGCTGTAAACAGAGATCATTCCAACCTGTAAGGGTTAGTGGGTCACACCAATCGACTAACTGAGAATCGTCAACGCAGCCCATTGAGATGCCATTGACACCATCATGCAGAGCCATCTACCGCATCTCTTTCGTGCAGATTGATACGATATGAACGAATCGGACGGCACGTAAGGTTAACGGTCGCCCCGCAAGGTTGGTAGACCCTAGCTCGCTCTGGCGATTTCCCATAATACTGGACGAAACTGCGTTACTTAAATAAAGACAAGAATTAGAGAAAACATACACGTTGGAGCGCTCGGCCAACGAACTTTGTACATCAACACAAAATACGTGTCACATCTAATAGCTGATACGGACTCTAAACGACGGAAGGCCTATAAATAGATATTTTCACGGGACAATGCGGTCGTTCTTCATTTAACGAGGGCCCGTTCGAAAGATGCCTTGCTGATGTGTGCTCGGGGGACGAGGTTACAAGGGAAGGTCAACGGGTGGCTATCAAAGAGGGCCCATATGATCGCCATCGAGATCGAACTGCATGATATACAACTCACCGAGTCAACCCTTCTATATATTCTGCTTCGAAAGCAATATCCTTTCCGTACGCGTCTTTGGCAGGATTGAAATTAAGCGTCGCTAGCATCGTCACCATTGCACTCCACAGGGACCCATCAGCGGCGTATCGACCTGACACGACGATGAGGACGCGTAGAGGAGGTGGATCAACGTATGAGCATATATGAAACCGCTTACCTGGACATATTCTCCTTCCGAAGCCAAAGACAAAGTCGGGCGTGTCACTCGTTAATTTCCCTTCTTCATCTAAAAACCTCTCAGGGATAAACTTCTCTGCGTTTGGGTATCGGGTTTCGTCGCGAGACATTGCCCTAAGGACATGATCAAGGCTTCTTTCCCAGACAGTCAAAAAAACATCAACTACACACCAAGCATTTCCAAATATCACTGCCCCTGTAGAGCGAATGTGATTATGAGGATCTTTGGTGGACATTCCTGAATACCTTTCGGAATGTAGAAACCGTTGTAAATATCACTGCTTGTAGTGGCATGTGCAGTACCTTCAAAACAACATCGGCAAAACCGTTTGGAAGGGGGGAACAAGTTTATGATCGCACCAAGAGGAACAGCTGGTTGCCATCTCAATGTTTCGCGCAAAATTGCATCGATATATGGCAAGGACGATCTGTCATCGAATTCAGGCAGTCTATCGATTCCCACAACTGTGTCAATGTCCGCCTGAGCGCGTTGCCAGACACGGGAGTTCTTAACCATTGCAAGTGTAAACGTCATCAACGATGACATTGTCTGCAGACTCTCTAAGTGTCGGATTCATACTCCAACATGCACGACAGACCGTCTCTACGGAACCTGCGATCGAATGATGCGGATGATTAACTATTGACAGTTAACACGTATGCAACCTACCCAGGAAAGCAGATGACGAAGCTGTCTTGAGAGCCTTCTCGTATATTGAACAGTACGAGTCATCGAACTTCTCCATGCGAACGATGTGATCTGACACCATCGATGGGTTGACACCCTCCTTGGATTCCTTAAGCAATGTAAATTCATTCCCAGCCTGCCCACAACCAAGCCAGACGAGACCTACCATACGCTTTCGAACATACTGGTATGGTGTTTCGGCCATCTTGATACTTAACTCGCGAGCCACTTTCGCTTCATGTTTGACCCAAGAACCAGGAAGCCAGTCAGGTATGTGCAACACTTTCAAAACGAGTCAAACGAAGCTGTCAGGTGTGCCCAGAAAGGCGCTCACCAAACGGAAATGTCTTGAAGAAGGCCACCCTTTCAAGTGAGAATGCAAACGACGACGCCTCTAAGAAGCTGTTGATAATGGAAACCATCCGGTCATTCCGGGGACTCGGATCATAGTCATATATGGAACGCATCGAGATTGCAGCACCGAACCTGTAGGACTCCGATACTGCCCAAAGACGAGTGAAATCGACTTGGATGTACTTACGTTGTGTAATGGGATACGTAGTTACTTGGATCTTCCATCACATTCAAGATCATCTGATGTGCTACGTGAAGTTGGATTGGGTGAAAGCTGACAGCGGCCGCAGCACGGAACGTCTGATGAAATATTCGCCGACACAACTTCCAATGTTCACCGTACCGCACGAGAGCAAGGTTATAATCATGTCCGTACCTGGAAAAGTATGAACCATTATCTGTATACCATAGGACAACTTATTTTATTGTAAATTAGAGCGTTTACTTACGGAATAGTTGTCGGTATAAAAGGACGGTCAGAGTATATCTGTGATCGTTTCCCGAACAGCTCCATTGCGACCGAGGGTGAGTTCAGGACCACGAAATCTATATCGAAAAATCGAAAGCACATTATATCGCCTGCGAATTGTCAGAACCATGCGTCGCAACTCTGTATTACGCTACTTACCATACTTCGTCTGCCAATCTGTATAAGTCTTGAATGGCGCAGTAGCATTCACAGAAAGGAAGTTTCCCAAGAATGGTATACAGATAGGCCCGGGAGGAAGAGGATATCCCTTCCGCTCGATGCGATTGCGAATGAGCCGTAGAATTATATATGCAGGCACGACCGTAAGTGCAACGAGTGCTGCTATGCGAGTAACTGGAGTGGTCCACTCCATCCTCGCTATGGGGAAGTATTCAGTGAAAACTTCTTTCTTGCAAGGACACCCCGGTTTTATGTCGAAATCCCTACCTGAGACAGACGAGATGGCCCCTCTTGCCGATCATTTCGGGTAGAGTAGTGTATCGGTACGAGGGGCTGATGGATACACGAATAAGTCCTAGAAGCCAGGTTAGTCTGATGCACCTATATTTGGGCATTTCTTGCCTGTCGTTGATGAGTAGCCCCCGTCTCCCACCAGGGTTCTCCCATACCTTAGACACCAGCCTTTCGATGAGTCGCGCACCTCATATTCCTGGGGTCATACACTATTTTTCCTACTCCAATCTGTTGCTGATGGTGTTTCACATCGACGGCCTTTGAAAGGCAGTGATCTGGTAGCGGATTAAGATTCCCCTTTCTTCCCTGACGAAAGCTGTCGCAGGCTCGAAACCACACTGCCTATTACCACCGCTGGGGCTGTCCTTGTGCTTCTCGTACGTAGCCTTGATCCGAGGAGAATGGTGATGTTCATTGGGCGTAACAAGCAGGTCTAGTGATCCCTTGGACTTACCTCCACCTTGGACTGCGCTTGCAGGTTGCATTCCTAAGCAAGCGGTGTGGCGTCTTCGTATAAGTAGGGGTAATCTAATAAGATTATGTAATTTGCTCATGGGTTGGTCGCCATGTCTCATTCGTTCATTACCGACGCAGCACTTCGCTGAGCATGCTCGTGACGAGTAAGACCAGCGGTACAGCCCAGATCGTCAGTCTCTCTCCCTTACATACACAAATTTTTAACATCCGTTTAGTACGGGCGGCTGACGGGATTTGTGATCCAGTTCGCAATACGGACCCATAACCTGAAAGTTATTTGTATTTATTGGTAAGGATGATAATGTCGGATTCGTCCAAGACCGCGGAATCGATGTGGCGTTTAAACATGAGGCAACGAAGACATCGGAGGTCTTGGCTAGCAGGGTCCAGTTGACATACACGTTCCGAATGCTAGACGGTGTAGGCTGGCCAGGAGACAACCATCGATTATTTGGATAGCGTAGACGGCGAGACATTGGAAGACACACTCGAACGTATCCGTGAGATAGGTCGGACCTATCGTCGGTTGTGTGACTCCCAATTTGACATACGTTTGTGTTTGCAGGAATGCGTGATGGTCTCTCTGTGCGGTCAAGCAGCCAGGTCATTTCCGGTTTGTGGTTTTGTTCACATCAATAATTCGACTGTGGCCCAATGAGAACTCACTCTCGACTGAACTTGGTTGGTAATAATTCCGAGGAAATCCTGAGGGTCCCAAATTCGTCGTCAGCTCTGTCATTCCGGAGATGCCTGGAAGTCTTCGACGGACAATATTAATATTTATTTGCTCGCGGTGAAAGAGCTGGAATATTGGGTGTGTCTAACGAACGCGCTGAGGTCGCATTCAAGAATTCGCGGAACTTTGGGTACGTGTGTTATTCAATTCATTGTTGCCACACAATAGAAGCCCAGGAAACGAACAAGACACGAGGTCGCTGCTCACTGGCGCTTCAGGGTCAGATTACCGTCAGGCGTATATGCCCGATGTGTTCACTTCCACACCTGCAAGCACTTTTCGTTTCCGACGCAGCAACAGTCATCGTGAACTCCATGAATCGTGCTTGCACTTTTTACCTAGATTCCCCTTGGACTCAGCACCTTCCTCCAGGTGCATGGATTGTGTGCGAGTTGGAGGCTGGACGCTGTCCTTCAACCGTTCGCGTCGCACGGATTACCACACTTGCATGAGGCTGATGAAACGTGCAAGGTAATGTATATGCTGAATCCCGCATTTAGCTCGGGCACGGCAACACATTCATTGAACGACGCCAGTGCGACCCTGTATCCCGATCTCTCAGCGCAAACACGACATTAGTGTCACACAGGGGGACACATGTACCAACGAAATCTTAGGGGTGTAATATGAACACATCAACGAAAGGTCCATACGATCACTCAATTTATGCCGTAGGTTGATGGCGAGAGAGCACGCAGACCATGAGCTGTGTGCATTCAGACCATACCGTTCCAAGATTCTGCCGGCATACCCTCTACTACTGATCTGAATTCGAAATCTGGTTGGTTGTACATACTGACCATTGCAAATGGCAAAGACCCAAACTTCGAAATGGCGATTATTGTGTTGTACATAGCCAGCCGTTATTTCCGCGAAATGGTAAGTCATGTTCCTCTGGCAGGTTGTTGAGTAGAACGAGATCTGGAAAACGCCGTGTAAAGATGTAATGTACTGCTCTAAAAGTGCAACGGAATATGAACAATTGACCAAGAGCGCATGAGAAAGGGCCGGTCAGGCAAGGAAACGTGGAAGTCATTTGATAACAACATTGGCATGTGACTACGATGTCGCTGGTGATGAATAGACGTAATAAGTAACGAAGAGACCGCGAGTAACTACCCTGGACATGACTACGTAGTCACAAGGGAATTGCTGGCAGATAGGAGTGTCTATGACACGTAAGGGCGGCTAGCCACTCAGCAGACGCGGAGCCGTCGCCGACGGGATGCAGACATACCGACACCTCGGCAGCATGGGTTTCCGGTGCGTCCACTTCCTGGCCCACTTATCGGTGAACTTCGATGAGCAACTGAGTAAGACTAACCCATGATAACGAGTATGTCAATACTTCATGGGCCAGTGGCCACATGGAACGTTAAACATCCTCCCCAAACGACAGTAGACTCTTTCCCTGTCGTTTGGATTTCTTCTTCGGTGCCTTTGCGATTTTATCACCTTCGTTACCACTGTCCTCGCCCTCCGTGACAATTCGCCGCTTAAGTTTGTTCGAGCTTGAGCTCGACTTTGCGTTCGAAGATGAAAAGGACAGACTGGGTGCAGCCTGCTTCGACTTGGTCGCAGTTTTCGAAGGCTGTTTCTTACTGTCCTGTTTTGTTGACTCGTCGTCAGATGTAGGGAGTGGAGGGAGTCTTTTCTCTATTCCGAGAACACATAAGTGAGATCGGAAGGCAACGAGATACGGTAAGAACCTTTCCGTCTTTCGTTCTCCACCTCGCGTGCCGTGAGGTGTTTCCCAGCTTTCAGTACAACCACCTGTGGTTTCTCGTCCTTGTCGTCCTCGTCTGCACTTCCAGGATCATCACTCGGGCGCTCCGGGATGGCTGGGCGAACAGGGATGGGAGGTCTGCCTGATCCATCGTCGTAGTACTGTGGTTCGTCGTCGTCGTCTTCGGACGCTATGCCCCTGACTTTGTTGTGGAACTTTTGCAAGAACGCAGGAACATGGGACTGGTATTGAAGTCGGGAGGAGAGTTGGTGTCTCGTTGGTTCCTTTGAGGCCATTGAAATTGTTGGCGGTGTGAGACCACAATCACCACTTGCCTTTTTGGGTTACATAGACCACGACACCTGCCCGGCTCATCCCTTTGACAGCAACCACTTTGTCGGACAAGTCAAAACTGCAGTGCGCTACGAATAGATGCTGACCTCTCTGGATGTACTGAATCACGACATTCTCATTTACATCTTCACTGCACTCTCCATCCGGGAGATCCTCCTCCTTCGACAGGTGGGGATGAGCCTATCTCACTTATTTTTCTGGACATCCTTTCTCACTTTCTCCTTCAATAGGCATCTCGACGACTCAATCTTGTATCTGAGGAGCATGCCGTTTGGAAGACCGCTTGCATGAACGAGATCCTTGGGAATGGTATCCCATTCCCGAAGCGTCCTTTGACATCGTTCTCTGCCAAAGATCTCGAGCGACAGACACTACGTGCTTACAGACTTGGTCTCAATTGGAGATCTTCCGAGACAATGCTTCATCACGTCGTGTCCTCCCTCGATAAAGGCGGAGCAATAGAAGAGATCAAGTTCCTTTTTCACCGTGGGCGGTGCTGGATCATCACCGCTTCTATCGGCATTTGGTGGACCCTGTGTGTCAGGGATTGCGATTCCCTCCAAGTGGTTGCACATTGGAATCCTGGGAAAGCATTGTTCAACGGCCTCGCCGTTAACGCGGATGACCAGTCGGATGCGGCGATCGCCGTTTCTGTCCACAAGGATGGGTTTGTATTGAAACAGGCTCAGTGCTCGGTGTCTCTACTGAACCATGCCTAGTCACACGACTGTCGAAATTCTCACCATCTCTGAAGACGACACGTGTGGTCTAACAATCCAATCCCTACAGACACTGAACACGCCGAGCAAACCAGTTGCTCTGAATGCGGATTTGATAGCCTTGTGCGATCATGACTCCGAAACATTGGTATTGAATTGGAAGACGCAAGAACAGGCTTTGTTGAAGAGTCCCGACACGTGGCAGGTGATGAGACTAATCCTCACAATATTGGTCATCATGCACTTAGTCATGCGCAGGACAAACCGCTGCATGTCGTTTTTGCTCATGGGAGCATCCTCGTTGTGAGGGCTCGTTCCATCTGTATTTTCGAAGAGCCCCGGATGGTGTTACCGGGTGACGATCTTGACATTGTCCACCCTTGCGTTTTCAAATCCTTTGGTTGGGTTGAAGGCGTGTCGCTAGCATCGGGACCCTCTACGTCGTCTTCGCCTACTGACTCTTTCCAGTCCTCGTTGTCGTTGCTTATCCGTAACAAGGGAGACGACCCATGGAGACCCACGGAACAGTTTCACTTTCTGACGTTGAATTCCCACATCGACCATACCTTTTCGCACACCTCCCACGGCACCTCTTCGATCGGACACGAAACCGTGTCATTTCCGTTCAAATCGATCTGTAGTTTATCCTCCCATCATCGGGGTCTGCTCCGCTGTAGCGACATCGTGCTTGGATCGTACGGAACGGCAGTTTGGGTTCAGCCTCCGGACTGGGCTGCAGCCGGCTTGATCACCGACGAGAGCTTTATGGGGGACATGCCCGTGACGACGCCGCCCGAGACGCTCGTCGTCGCCCTCTTTCCCGGTTTACTGAATCAAGGGTTATGCGAAGCGCATGTCAAGGTCGCTCTCGAAAACAATGGGAACGGTTGGACGTGTCTAGACTATGACGAGACGCGGGGTTTGATCGCGCTGGGTTCGGGTTCTGGAGAGATCACCGTATACCGTTTGTAAGACGAAAGCGGGTGTTGTGTTGTTTGTCGTACTTTCATTGGTGATGTGTTACCAGAATCCTGCTCCAAGTGATTAGAATGGCCGAAAATGAACGAGGCCGCCTTTATTCCGTCGCAGCGTTGAACACCATGCTCCATCGTGTGTTACAGTGCACCCAGCTGGACCCGCATGTTCTCGTACGTGATTCGTTCATCTATTCGAGTAGCCTCATGTTTGAAAGCGTTGTTTACTTTGCTGTCTGTCGCGGGACCTCCCGCAATGCGTCAACCTTTGACGTTTTGATCGATGCCTCGACAAGTCCGATCACATCATTGCAACGTGCGGGGTCAATTCCATTCGTAGCCTAATCCCGCAATGTTCGAGAGCCATGTCAGCCCGTGTCATCGCGTACGACAGACTGGAAACGCCCGCTATCCACACCCCATCATCGCCAGCTTCCCCACTGCAACCCCGCAGCGACGAAGTGTCTGTCAGCAACGCCAGCCGTCCCCAAGCGGGTGTGTCGGTGCCCAGATCCTACGTACAAAAATGCCATCACGACGGCGGTAAGCGCAGAAATGTATGTGCTCTCACGAAGCATGTTTTATGTCATCTGGCTGACAGGCTGGCAATGACACCGAGTAGGCCCTCGACGGCGCGCAGGCCTCTGGCGTTGAGCACTCAGGGCGTGTCACCAGGCGCAACGCTGCGCATCCTATCACACAGCGTGTCCCTTTTTTTTCCAGATTCCACATCAGAGGACATTGAGCGTCCGATGCGGCGCAATGTTGGATACCTTTGGGAACACTTGTTCCCGCGATCGGTGGGCCCCGATACGCGCCCACTTGCCGCCTGCGATGAATCCAATCGGGCTTGACACCATGACGATGATGCCGAGGATGGTGCTGGGGTGTTGTTGTGCTGGCACCATCTGCGTCGGCTGCGTCACCTGTCTGTTGTGTCGGGATCTGGGACCCAGATCCGGGGACTGGGAGGGACGTTGTCGTGGACGAGCGCGCGTGTGCGCGTCCCCTGCGAGGCCAAGCGCACGGGCCGTCTTGTATTCGACATGCCGCCCCCTTTGAGCTCGGGGGGGCCCTGACGCAGTGATGGCCTACGCGGAGCGTGTCCACCTGCCGCGTTGTCTCCAACGGTGCAAACTCGTGTAGGGACCTATCCCCTACACGTTATACGACTTGGCACCGCGTCTCAACGGCAGCAGACGACGTGGTTTGAGCGATGCAGTCCCCGCATCGAGCGCGCCCGTTCCCTCAGGACTGCGCCAGGGCGACAGCGCACGTACTCATTCGTCACCCTGACGACGCTCCGTGGTCTCGAGACCATGCACACGAGGAGCATGCGTGCGTGCGTGCGCGGTCGCTCGCTGAGATTGCGCGAGCAAGTTTACGGGAGTCCATTTGTGCGCCCGCGAACGATCATGTCTGGTGACCAATGGCCGGCATGTCATGAAGCGCCACCAGGCGCGTAGAGTGCACGCTTCCGCCCTTTTTACATACGCAATACACTGAGCGCGCCCCTCGTCTCGTCTTTAATGAATCCAAATTCACACGGACGGTATGTGGGCCCACCGCGTCCCCCGATCGATAAGCTGAGACGCCCATAGATGCAATACAAAAAATTCAACGTCCCCACCCTCATTACGCCACGCTGGGAAAAGGTTCCAGTCCAAGGTTCACCCAGCAACCCCGAGATTTTCCCAATCGGAGCTAGATCGTTTTGATCTGATATCGATTAGCAATTACCCTTTGAAAAAGCTCACGGGCGGGACGGATCTCACCAAGGGCACCCATCCCCTGCTTGTTCCCTCTCGTTTTCTCATGGGATGGGAACGAATGAATGGGCTGACTGAGACTGGCACCGACGGGTTACCAACGCTGCCGTTGACTGTGGCTGTGCAGTAGTTCCTATTGTATTTTTCTGTTCTAGTGCGTGGCGCGGCCGTTAGCGATCAATGAATCCATCCATCACGCGTGTATTAATAAAGGGGAGGCTATCGTCGCTGGGTCACAGAAGCCTAAGCGCATCATGAAACCTAGTTTTAAATCGTCTGTGAAATGAAGTGGAGTGGAATGGAAGGGACAGGGGGGTAGCGGACGCGTGAGGACCATATCAAAAGTGGCTTCTTGAGGGGGCGTGTGATGTGGGCGTGCGACACGGGGAACGTTTGGGTCGTTCGCGGGCGCCCTGAATGCGGTGCGTCGAAGGATGCGTATCCATTCGCCGTTTTGATGCGGCTGTGGGCAGTGAGGTCGAGATAATGACGTTGTTGAGAAGCTGTTTCTTTGCTGTCATCGTCTGACGGCCTGGCTTGGAGGAACGGGTCGTGGTTTGGATGGAGAGGGGGCGACGTTGCCGTGAGGATGAGCGCCCGCGCAGTCACGCGTGTACGTGCGATGCGGACCATGGTGCGAGCGATGTCATGTGCTGGTGTCAGCTCCAGGGTCGAGCGAGTTTAATCCGGCCACCCGAGGGCCGTGGTGGCGCTGGTGTCGTCGAGTCTGCTGCGGGCAAGGGTAATCATCGACCAAGACGCGATGGGCATTTTGCAAACGGGCGAGTCAATAGTGCCACGGCCTCCTTGACGCGGATCAAAAAAGGGACCCACAACGCACGCTGCACGCGCATCGTATCCCTCGACGAGGTTGCGCGTCTGCACTTTTCATACTCGGATGGTTGCAAATTGGTCATCCATATCTGCAGTGCAGTGCCAGCAATAGGGCAGATGGATGGATATCCAACGTGCCTCGATCACCTTTTTTTGAGAGGGGCCAGGGTGGTCTGTGAGTAGCTCCAAGAGTTGAAGGTTGGGCACGTTGCCCGCAGTGTCCGCGGGACAAACATCGAGACAATGTCCGAGCGAGTCGAACGGTGAGTATGACGGGTTGGAAACAAAAGGGACAGATCAGGGCTAGGGTGACACTAAAATTTGCCAAGCGAGGCGGTGCGAGTAAGCGGGGAATGCGATTCTACATTTTCTGAAGCACCAAAAACGTCAGCAAGCATGCCCCCGAGAAGGCAAGAACAGCCGATTCGAGTAGAAGAGGAAGCAACGGCAGGCAAACTCAAAAGGTCCCCGTCTCGATCCTTGCCCTACAGGCTCCCAAATCAGCTGTCCAAGGGCCGAATGAATCCATCGCGAATCAAGAGTTGGGGGGACAGAGACCCTGGCGGTAATGACAAGTGAAAATCAAAAGATGTGAAAGAGTTGGCCTACGGCTCCGACACGACTCGAGTACGTCAAATGATTACGACGTTTATACGAACGATTGCGAGACGGCAAATCAAGGCCGCCTTAATGAAGGCAATCTTATTCCCGTGCAAAGCCACAGCGGAGGTGAGGCATGCCGCGGAAAAAGAAATAGGGCGAATGAAGGGAGCGTCGAGAAGGAGAGTGATTCACTGGCACGGTTCGGATCATGATAGGATGCTCGGGTAGACTGGTGAAGGTTTGAAGGGGAGTCGAAGCTAGACGGAATGGAATTCGGACCGTTGTATGGCAGAAGGGCGGGACCAATGCGCCACGGGAGGTGCACCGACTTGTGCGGGAAATCGGGATGATTAGCGGTTCATGGTAAGCTTCGAATGCGGAGACCGCGCGATCTGGCAGGGATGAGATTGGGATTAGGTTGAATGACACGGTTTGATTGCATTTCACAGTCATAAATAATGGGTATTAGACTCGTTGGTGTGCGTGGGTGATCGCAGGGGGGGGGTGTCTGGCTGTGGAGTGGAGCGTTCATGTGAACAGAGTTGTGATAAGAGGGGAGTCAGCGGGCTGGATGACACGTGTATGAATCCGTGAATGTTCGCCAAAGGCCGTGGTAACCACGGGTGTCAAATCTGCAGGGCCTGGTCGAGGCACACGCGAACGTGGAAACGAGTGAAACGAGCGCGACGGGGAGTGAGGAGGGGAGCGATGAGGACGGGAGAGATAGGACGTGAGTGTATGGTGCTACAGTCAGCTCGACTGCGGTGGGATGGTGGATGTACACGAGGAGGAGAGGACAAGGAGTATCGAGATCTCAATGTGGCATGACACGTGGAGAGGGGGGAAGGCGGTAGCACATCGGAGATAAATCTGAGGCAAGAAGGGACTTTTACGGCAATCCGGGGTGCCACGGTACGTCGATTGGGAAATACAAAGGGGACCTAAAAAGGAAAGTGGGATCGGATTGGATTGCAGGGGAGGGGGGAGCGGAGAGGGAGGGGAGGAGAGAGGAGGCATGCATGGAGGGGCGTGGAGGGGGTGATGGGGAGGAGGAGGATGATTTGGGGTGAGCCGGCGTGCGTGGCAGGGAGGTGCGCATGGGGGCCTGGTCTGGGTCTTGTGGGTAGAGGGGAGATGACATCCGAGCGGACAGCCACGGGAGGGTGTTGGATGCCCTCTTATACACGAAGGGGGAGGAGGAAGAGACCCAACTTCATACGTGACTATCGTTGAGACAGACTTGGACGAGGTACGTCGTCTTCCACGCTTGGCCGGGCGAGGAACTGGGTGGGCGGGCGTGCTGGATCGGTGAATCGGGGAATCTGAGTTTGGCCAGATATGGGACGTGGGAAGATATGCGACGCAGATTTGCATCGTGTCAGCGGGTGCAAGTGAGATCCGTCGCCATCGGGAGATACGGCACGGACGACCCAAGTGCCATTCCAAGGCCATACTCTTCCCCTCCTCCGTCCACTGCTGGCCCACCTGATCGTCGCTCCTCTCCTTTATTCTTTTTTTTTCTCTTCTCTTTCCGTCGAGAGAGCGCCTCTTTTTCTTGTTCTTTTTTTTCTTTTTTTTCCTCGTCTCCCTGGTCGCTTTTTCTGAGCGTCGTTGCGATCAGACACTCGGTCTCGTCTGGGAGTTGCTTCCAATCTCAACTCGCCTGTCTGCACGTCGAGGAGATCTCCATCGTAGTGCGCCGTCGTCGTCATCTTGGCCGATATCTCCTTTCGATTCGACGCCATTCGCCCACTGCACCGCGCTAACTCGGCTCCCTCGCACACGAACTCGGACGCAAACACCGACCCACACTGCCCCCCCTCCTGTCGATGGCCTCCTCGCATGCTCACCACGCTCACGCCCACCGTTTTCCCCCGCACACAAACCCCCACTCCAATTCAAATCCACCCACAATTCACCTTTACCCCTCACTATTG
>JBBPKD010000341.1:0-23271 GCA_038089075.1 Singerocomus inundabilis
TGATGAAGAGGTGAAAATATCACGTGACCTTGTGAATGTGTGAAGGTGTGAAGTGATCACGTGATCTAAAAGATAAGATAAGATAAAAAGAAAGAATCATACAAGTGTCCTGGCACATTCACAACACCTCCTTGGTCAGAATATATCATCCAGACTTCTGCTGCAAGTTGCCTGCCAAGCCAGGCCTCGAACTTCTTGTAGAACTCGAAAGTTTCGCTTTTCTGGCAGATCAAGTACATATGGGTAAGTCTTGAATAGTCATCTGTAAAAGTGACATAGTAGTGTTTTCTGCCTAGCATTGCAACTGGTGCAGGTCCCCAGATGTCGGACCAAATGAGTGCACCAACCTCAGTTGCATGCTCCCCCTCTCATTCCTTGGCAATTGGCTTCCTGGTGGCCTTCACATAAACACATGACTCACAGAAACTAGAGGTAGATTTGTCCTTTAACTCCTCCAACTTTAGTCCACTAACTAGCCCATCCTTGACTAGCTGACAAGTTGTGGCTGGCACAATGTGGCCAAAGCGTTGATGCATCTCCAGAACGGTCACAGCCTTACTGGCAGAGTTTGCTGCCTCATGTTCATGTATAACACAATACAGCCCTTTTGAGGTACGTGGTATTCTCCCAATGGTTTCACCATCTGAACCCCAAATGGTACAGAAACCTTTTGTGAAAACTGTTGAGAACCCAAGCTCATCAAGATGACCAATGGATACCAGTGTATATCTGACTTCCAGTGAGTACAGAACTTCGGTAAGTCATAACTTCGAGATTTTGTACCCATTTGGTACCTCAATAACCATGTTGCCAACTCCTATTGTAACAAACTTCTGATGATTTGCAGCCATGAAGGACTTGTTCAGAATATCCACAAGGTTTTCAAAATGCTCACGGTATGGAGAGATATGACATGTTGTTCCAGAATCATAAAGTTCAATCTGGCTTGATTCAATAGGTTCATTGACTACCTTCATAACAACGTCATCTGGTTCATTTGCAGGTTTGGTGAAGTTGGTGAATGCCTCATCCATGACTCCCATCACCACTCAGGACTCCTCAAAATCCCAGACATCCTCAAAGACATCTTCTTCTGCCACTGAGAACCAATCCTGACCATCTCCTTCTTCTTTGTCATCAGATTCTGTTGATAACAAGCCTGGGATTGACTTGTCATCACTCAACTTGTTGACAACTCCAAAGACACCATTTTCTGAGTCTGAGTCAGCTACTGCAGCATTTGCAGCACTGCTCTTGGTAGGTTTCTTCTTGCTCTCCTTTTCTTTCCAATGAAAAGCAGTGAGGTGTTCTGTGGAGTCACATACATAGCACACACATAACTCTTTCTTTGAGTCGCCTTTGTGAGCCTTCTTTCCATACTTCACTTTGCTTCGATTATTCAAAGTCAATGATGATCCAATGGCCATGGCTTTATCATGATCTCAATTCTTGTCAGTGCATGATGGGTGCTTTGCCTTCTGGCACTCAGCCTCTTCTGTGATCACTGAAATTAGAGTATCAGGATCTAGTGTCTTTGTGGAGCTAAACAGTTGAGCAGTGGTCAGCTGACTTGATGCAAAGTTGGCAAGATTGTTGGGTAGGAACTTGATGATGGTAGATTGGTAATCTTTCTTATCAATGTCAACTCCTACAGCTGCCAGTTCTTTGTGCTTGATCCAAAGGTTATCCAAGAATTGACGGATGTCACTACCCTTTTGAAACTTGGACTCCAAGAATTGTGTGTGCAGGTCCATTTGTGCATATGTGCCCTTTTCAGTATACTCCTTTACTATCTCACTCCACATACCAGCTACACTCTTCTGCTTTTGAACTCGCAATGCAGTTGAGTCTGGAATACACTGGGTGAGTAGATGTTTTGCCATTCGTTTGTTTTTCAACCACTTATCAATCTCAGTTTGCTGTGCTGTTGTAACAGGGGAGGTATAGTTGGGACAAGTGGTGGTACCATCAAAATGGTCCCACAGGTCCTTTGCTTCAACAGCAACTTGGAAACAGAAGTTGAAAATCACCCAGTTTGTTTCTTTGACTTCAAGCTTTGGAATGTTGCTTGAAAGGGTGTCAGTGGTGACAGGGATAGATGACATGACGATGGTAGTTGTGAGATGTAATTTGATCAATTAGCACGAGGGGCCAGGGCTCATAACCTATGGGAATAGGTACTTGATCTGGAGTGCGAGCATGTGACTAGTAGATATACTCTCAGTCGTGTGCAATGCAATGGACTAATATGAATTCATCTAGTAGATATACTCTATGTACAGATGAGTTCAATGGCAACAAATAAAAGAAGTACAAAAAGCTCACCTCAGTTGTGTGCAATGCAATGGACTGAGGTGCTCGAGTATGAAAACAAAGATATATATACTACAAGTGTCTATTGTTCTGTTCAAAGAAGATAGAAGGAATCATATACATGATCCATGTGTCAATAACCACATAGAACAATAAGAGAGACTATGTGAATGACTGTAAGTACAGTAAAGTGACCATATGGATTGCATATGATGAGCAGTGGTAGTGCATTGGGCCATACATGAACCAGTTATGGGTTTGAGCCGTTGCTAGTTTGGGCTGTGTGCATGCTTGTTATTTCAACAAAATCCTCAAAGGATAATCATGCACCTTCTAGGTAGCAATCTCAACAGGGTAATCCCCTTGATCATCCTCCTGCACCTTAGTGTGCATAAACTCCTCCACCAGCTTCTTCTTTAAGCTAGCTGGAACTCTTTTATTCCCCTAAGCATTTATTGCAGCTTCTAGTGCATTTATGCTATCATTTATACCCTGCATTCAGCAAGGGGGAGTGTTGAACTGGCACTATTTAGCTGCCATTCACTAGCTACTCTTATGTAGGATTACATTGTAGCAAAGGCCCCTATTGGCCGCTTTACTAAGATTAGATAAGGCACTACTATACAGTAGATTAGATAACCTTATCTCACACCATTCTGTATATGAGCTTCCAAGCTCCACATTAATATACAGAGACAATTAGAGACAAATAGAGTGGTTTACTACATCTCCACCACCTGGTAGAGCCTGAGAGGTTCCTCCTCTGCTGGCGCCCTAGTGGCTGCCCACCTCGGTTCAACAGGAAGTGATAGAACCAAGGTATATCAACATCATATGGGATTATATATCATATCAAAGTTAGCCCAATCACAGGTAAAGACCTCTAGAACCAAAAGAGATCAGAGGGGAGAATATGCAATTACATTTCCAGCTTTTCATCTGAACACAAGTGCTTGTTATGTGTTGTACATGTATATTTAGAACACTAGCACAGATAACACTACAACCAACCAACCAACATCTGATACATAAAGAGTTAAACCCCCTGGGGTACAATTCATTGCCAAGTTTCTGCCAAGGGCTCACACACTGGGCTTGAACAGTCCCCGAGTCTGCGAGAACCTAGTATAGATAGCGGAATCCCATTCTTCGCTTCACAGCCTCGTCAAACGTGATACCTTCCAACCTGGCCGCCTCCTCGATCCGCTCCCGTTCGTGTCCATGCATCAAGTCCAACTCTTCCCGTTCCATCCGTTTATTCTCCCGCACGAGCATGAAGCGCACAACTAAGGTCCACGTATCAGTCATGATCATGGTCACCGAGTATGGACAAAAAAAACGAAATCGAACAAAGATAACAAATATAACGTACTCAAACTGAGGAGAGACCCAAGCACGAGCACGCAAATCGAGATGATCATCGATTGGTGGTACTCGGGACCCCAATTTGTTTTCCAGATGTAGGATCCCATTCTGTTGAATGCCCGTTCGTAAGATAATCGTACACTCTTCAAAGATGGATCATGACTACGTACAGATAGCCAAGGTTTCCAAACCCGTTCACGAGACCGATAGCTGCAGATCGTTTGGCCGGTGGTCGGGGGATCACATTAGACACCCACACCAACGTCTGTGCGAATCCTAAGACGGCGCATCCATACAAAAAAAGTCAGACGAAGGTCCAGACTTGAAGTATAGGATAGGGGAGGAAAGCATGTACCGGCAAATCCAGATGCCATGAGGAACAACGAGAGATATCTCCCAGCCGTCTTCATCGTCGACAGAGAAATGATGTAGCCGACTATGACAACCCACCACCAGACGTTCAAGTGGAAGAACCGCTCGCCGGTGATGTCTGTATCCGTACGCCTTTGTCAACTCAAATCTGGTCCATGGAATAGGAGATAAACTGCTCACCGGCATGGCGCGCGTTGATGATTGTCATGATGGTTGCAAAGACCCACGGTGGGCTGACCGAACGCACAAAATCAATACCGAGAGTGAATAGCACAGTGCGATACATACGCTGCCATCAGCAAAGTGTTCGCTGTCGAATACCCGAGAGTGGCCGTCAACCTGAGCTCAGACATGTGTGACCACACGTGTAGAGTTGTAAGTTCATAAAACACTCACGTTGGGAAGAAGTTGATGAAACTGAATGCCAGTAGTTGGCAACAAGATATCACCATGAATAGCGGGACTTTGGGATCTTTCAGTGCCAACTTCAGGCCTTCGAAGACACTGCAAGCGAAGTGAACATGTGGAACTTGGAGGTGAAGATGGACGACGTACGAGTCCTGTTCAGAGTCCTGATCTGCCTCGCCTGCATCCTCTGCAAGACGCACTTGTGCTAAATGTCTCTGTGCAGCATTCATCCATCTCGTGTTGTGTGGCTGCAAGGATGACCTCAGGAACTTGTCAAATTACACTATGAAGAGACTCTGGACGGACATAATCTGGAAGTAGCCACCTGGAAGTCGCGTTGAGTAATTAGTGAGTCAAGCAACAATCCCACTTACATGACCAGGAAGCCAACAAGAATTGTTACAGCGCCCTCAATATAGAAAAGCCTGCGTTTAAAAGTGGCGGATGATGTCAGATAACACGTTCCTAATAACAGTCACCAAAACACACCATCTCCATGCAGTGATCCCCATCGCTCCGTTCATATTTCCGAGAACCCCTGCGGCCCAAAACTGAGAGAGGTCAAGAAGTCAGGAACTGGAATAGAGTGACGGAATATGGAATGGCTCACGCTCCCGAAAGCATTGGAAAGGAGGAACCCGCAGAATAGAAGACCACCTCGTAGAGCTAGTTCCTGAAAGAAGAGGTGTATATCACAATGTTACAGTATAGTAGGAATGATGCGAACCTTGCGTGTATACCATCTCGACAAAAGATACAAAGCGCCAGGATAGAATGCGGCCTGGAATGATATCTAATATTACTCGTCTTTGCCTCAATTAATTCTGTCACTTTACCTCCGGAAACCCGATTAAGACGCGACAAATCATGATACCAGCGAAGTTATGCGTGACACCAGTGAGGGCACTCAGCAAACCCCACAGGGCAACACAAGTACCAATATACAAGGAGGGCCTAGAAGGGTTGATGTTCCAAGTCCATTTTGTTTCGAGATATTGAAAAAGTGACTGACCTCGAAATATAATTGAGAACCTTGAGAACATCTTAGCCGCTGCGCCAACAGAGACACCAGATTACTTACCACATTAGAAGGAATTTGTGCGGGGCAATATGATGCATAAACGATGGCTACGACTGTTTCATACTGAACCTCTGTCAAATTGATGAGTTATCGGGGTTCGTACATGAGCAAGAACGTACCAGACAAACCCAAGTCTGTCTCTAAACCTTTGAGCCGCGCAGACGCGACTGCGGCACGCTGGAATATCAAATGGGAGGTCAACACAGCGGGTACTTCTCATGCCATGCTACGCACATCAATGAAGTTCATCACATATATGATGAAAATGGCTGGTAATAAGCGGAGATCGAGTTTCCAAACAAGCTTCCGTTCTGCAAGTTGTCGTACTTCGGCTTGCAACTTTTCTTGGTCTCCATTCACGTTGAGCACAGTCGGGTCCTCATCGGATTCGCGTTTCTTCTCGGTATCTATCGACATGAGGAACACAAGAGGGAGAAATGGCGGCTATCAACTTGCATCCCCTGACCTTCTGAGATATACCGTAAGCCAGCACTCAAAATATCCATGAGTCGTCTATTCTCGTGATTTGCTTGGCTGGCACTTACCCCGTCAACTGCACATGAAGATGTCCCATGGTCATCAAAGGATCTATTGATTTTGCTTGACAGTCCGGGAATCCGGAACGGCCAGTGGAATTTGAAATAGGCGTTGGAGCGTCGGGATAGCCTTCATCGCATTCCTGAGGCCCACGACAACGAAAAGGCAAGCATTGTCCACATATCGATTAATCAGTCGGTCAAGAGAGGATGGAACAATGTACGGAGTGGATGCCGGCCAGGAGTGTGAATTGTGTCCATGTGACTGGTCGCTCTTCCCTACACACGGGGTACACCATCGGCCGCATCCAGGGCCTGGGTAGTACATCTTGGCTATCGCGGACACTGGGGGCTACCCAATGAGAGCGATATGCCGACATGGAAGAACAACCGTGCATCTCTGCCACATGGCCTAACAAGTCAATGCACACGGCAGATTCACAGGAGTACAAGTTTTGGATCTGCATCAAAGGAGTCAGGAATCAGGGAGTACCTCAAACTTGTCAGGTCCTGACCCTACAGAAGAAACTGGGATTGTCATTGATTGCGGGTGGTACGCTTGCACTACCTACCATAATCGAAGGGATAAAAACGAGAACTCCAAGACTCAGGCCCAGGTTCATATTCAAAGTGACAGAATGATTCCGATCGAGATCTGGGCTAAGGAAGAATAGTATTGCCAGTGGGAAAACAATGAAAAGCCAGCCTCGACCGATCGTACACCGTGTGATTCAGCGACGTACTGTGGAACTGAACGACACGGACACGGCCTGGCATGGGGCCCGACACCGAAAGTGCCTTATTACTCCGAACTTGACACAGCTGCCATATCGGTTGGGAAGCGGGGAGTCGCAGACTTCCTACCCTTACTTGGTATTGGTTCCTTCTGAAGGCACAGCGCGTCCAGCGAAGGAGTCCAACTAGACTAGTGACAAAGTTACAAGCCTGACCATTTATGTAATCCGGTGGCTATACAACCGCATTTGATCATTCCCCCTGATTAGAAATGCCTAGACTCAAATTTTCAAATGGTGTGAGAATACTATCGCGGGTCTAACTCAGTCGTGCGCGGATTGCGACGGACTGGGGTGATCGTAGTACATGATCGGTTCTATATACGAAATGTAGACAAAGCAATACACAAAGGAAAAGACGGATCATATCCAAGGTTTGAGAACAAAGGTATCATATGACTACAGTATCAGTCGACGGCTAAAGTCACAAAGGAAGAAACAAAGAATGTCCCTGCATAATACCTGGCATTACACCTGTGGATACGCTTGCCAAATTCCAACAAATGGATGGTAACAAAAAGGATCATTGTGGCCATATGGATAGGTTTGCATAGTTTTAGTACATAGGTTGCAATGGACATGCCAACTGAAATCTGCCAGTATATAAGTACAGACCCTATGCTTCAAACTTTCCTGTTTACAAACTAACATGTACTTGCTCTAACACATCGGTTCTGGGATATGCAGGCACTGCCAGAGATATGACCAGTCACTGTTAGGTTTCTGCTAATAGTTCACATCATTCAAACAATTCCTCTCTGAGAACACTAGTATAGATAACGGAACCCCATTCTTCGCTTCACAGCCTCATCGAACGTGATACCCTCCAACCTGGCCGCCTCTTCAATCCGCTCTCGTTCGTGTCCATGCATCAAATCCAACTGTGCCCGTTCCATCCGTTTGTTCTCCCGCACGAGCAGCATGCGTATAACTAACATCCACGTTGAAGATCCAGTTTTAGCCATAATCACACTCGACAAGCATGGGAGAAAAGAGAAGAGAATAGCAGAGGAAACCGGAAATGAATAACATACCAAAGCTGAGGAAACTTGCAAAGGCGAGCGCACAGAGCGCAATGATCATCGATTGGTGGTATTCGGGGCTCCAGTTAGTACTCCAGATGTAAGATCCCATTCTGTCAACGACCCCGCATCCGTGATGAGCGTGTACATGAAAGACAGACACAATGACTACGTACAGATTGCCGAGGTTTCCGAACCCATTCACGAGGCCGATTGCTGCGGATCGTTTGGCTGGTGGTCGAGGAACCGCATTAGCTACCCATACCAACGTCAACGTGAATCCTAACACCACAGGCGCCCATCCATAAAGTCAGACGGGGATGAAAACCAACGACACGAAGGGTGAAGCACATACCGCAATATCCAGATGTCATAAGGAACAGAGAAAAATATCGCCCAGCCGTCTTCATCGTAGACAGAGAGATGATATAGCCAACCATGACGACCCACCACCAAGCCGTCTGGTGGAAGAATCGTTCTCCAGTGATGTCTGCATGTGCATACGTTGGTTGACTCAGATCAAGTACTTATGTAAAGCGGAAACACAAGAGTTCACTACTCACCAGCATGACGCGCATTGATGATTGTTGCGATGGCTGCAAAGACCCACGGTGGGCTGACCGAATGTACAAAATCAGTGCTGAGAGTGAATAACACGGTGCTTTACATACGCTGCCATCAGCAAAGTGTTCGTCGTCGAGTACCCGAGAGTGGCCGTCAACCTAAACTTAAACATGTGCCAAAATGCAAAGTCATTGGTTCATAAAACACTCACGTGGGGAAGAAGTTAATGAAGCTGAGTCCCAACAGTTGAGAAGCAGTCATGAGCATGAAGATTAGGACTTTGGGATCTTTGAGAGCCAATCTCAGGCCTTCGAAGACTCTGCAAACGTAGTCGATACTTGAAACTTCAAAGAAAAAGATGGACAGCATACGAGTCCTGTTGAGAATCCTGATCGGCCTCGCCGGCATCTTCTGCAAGACGCACTTGTGCCAAATGTCTCTCTGCAGCATTCAACCACCTCGTGTTGTGTGGCTACAGGAGTCAGTAAATAAACTCAGGGACTTGCTGAATCATACTACCAAGAAACTCGGCACGTACATAGTCCGGAAGTAGCCACCTGAAAGATTTTTGTTGAAATGGGTAGAAAGAACGATCACGAGCATCAGACGTACATGGCCTGGAAGCCAATGAAGATCGTTATAGCGCCTTCGACATAGAAAAGCCTGGGTTTGGAAGCGAAGGTGATGTCAGATCACATGCTTCCAGTGACAGTCACTAAACCCACCATCTCCAGCCTGCGATCCCCATCGCCCCGTTCATGTTGCTGAGAATGCCTGCAGCCCACAACTATGCGTGACCAAAAAGTCAGGGACTCGTAGAGAAATAGAATATCGAAAAGCTCACGCTACCAAAAGCATTGGAGATAAGTAATCCTGCGTAGAGAATAGCAGAGCGGAGAGCCAGTTCCTACAGAGAGAAAGATGTATTGTGATCTAACGACGTGGTCGAAATAGTACGAACCTTCCGGGTATACCATCTCGACAACAGATAGATGGCACCAGGATAGAATGCAGCCTGGAATGGCATCTCGCGTTAGCCGTCTTCTTCTCATGACCTTGTCATATTACCTCTGGCAATCCGATAAAGACGCGACAGGCCATGATGCCTGCAAAGTTATGCGTGACGCCGGTGAGAGCACTCGTCAAGCCCCACAAAACAACACAAGTGCCAATATAAAAGGTGGGCCTAGGAGAGGGTGGTGTTCCACGACC
Organism: Singerocomus inundabilis; assembly: GCA_038089075.1. NCBI lineage: Eukaryota > Fungi > Basidiomycota > Agaricomycetes > Boletales > Boletaceae > Singerocomus > Singerocomus inundabilis. Next base: position 9,668 of record JBBPKD010000341.1, read on the forward strand.
ATCCCATTTGAAAAATATGATAATGTGACCGACCTCGAAACATAGTTGAGGGCCTTCAGATAGTTTTCAGCTGCCGCCCCAGCAGAGATACTAGTCTGCTTACTATATTGGAAGGAATTTGTGTTGGGCAATATGACGCATAAAGGATGGCCACTACTGTATCATACTGAACCTCTGTTACCCTGGTGAGTTATCGAACTTCGTAAACGAGTGGCAGTGAGAACATACCGGACAGACCTAAGTCTGTTTGCAAGCCCTTGAGCCGAGCAGCTGTGACCGCGACGCGCTGCAACGTTGCACAAAAGTCAACATAACCTAAACAGGTGCACGTCACATCGTACGAGCAACGCACGTCAATATAGTTCATTAAAAAGATGACGACAATGGTGGGCAATAAGCGAAAGTCGAGCTTCCGAACAAGCCGCCTCTCTGCAATTTGCCGTGCCTCTGCCCGTAGCCTCTCTTGGTCGCCATTCACGCTGAGCGTAGTCACATCCTCTTTGTATGAATCGTCTTTCTTCTCGGGATCGATTGTCATGGCAAACACAAGAAGGAGAAGAGGTGGCTAACAACCTGCATGAACCAACCTCCCGAGATATAAACCAGCACTCAAAATACCCTACGGCTCTTGTTCTCGTGACTTAATTGACACGTACCCAACTAGCAGTCTAAGCAGACATCCCCGTGGTCACCAGAGCACTTTGCGGTCTTCTTTGGTCCGGGCATCCGTAACGAGTCAATGGAATTCATTCGACGAGAGTGGGTATCCGAGCGCTAGGACGGCCTTCATCATATCGCGGACCTCCGCGATAACAAAAATAAAAGAGCTGTACATGGAGTAACCAGTCATTGGGTCAAGCGAGGATGGAAAAGTTGACAGGACTGGTTGCCGGGTGTGAATATTATGCATCTTCTGTCCATGTGACTGACCTTTCTTTTCCTCACACCGCGTGTTGGGATGCGAAGAGCTACAGGATTGTATATTATTGTATCGGCCAATGTCTTGATAGTATATCCCAGTGACCGTAGTCATTTGGCGCCATCCTACGAAATCGATACGCCGGCGGTATGCAATTTTTAGCTCTAATGACCCACAACCTGACGGGTCGATGCGCATCGCACTAGGGGGCAAACGCGAGCCTTGGATCTGCATAAAGGGGTTCCAAGAACAACTTGTAATTAAGACCTGACCCTACGGAGGAAAACAATAACGATCTAATGCCACAGATTGTGGGCAGAGTGGTACACTATTTACTGTAATCTGAAAGATGGAAAACGGACTGTGGAGCTCATCTCTATATTTATCGTTCCCCACGGTGCTCACGCAGGCAGGGGAATGAACCCTACGTCAGTCTGGGGTAGGGACAAATAATATTGCTGGCGGGAGGGACAATCAACGGTCGGCCGCGACCGATCACACTGAATTGGTGACATTTGGTGAAACTGAACGACGCGGACACAGCCGACCATTGCTAGTGTCCAACATCGGGAATGCCTTGTGCCTCAAAACTCGACATATTTATGATATCACTTGAGCAATGAGGATACAAACGTTCCTACCCTTGCTCGGCATTGGCCTCTTCCTGGACCTAAAATATCAAAGATATAAATACACGCACGACGGAACAGAAATTCTGGATGTGTCGGATGACAGATTGACATCTGTGGACTGCGGAGGCATTTGTGTGCTCTCAAATAGCTGCAGAACATCAATATAGATATGCCTTACCTTCTATGAATAACTGGCACAACACCAACACACGGAGACCGGAGCAGTCACCAATACATGGTGATGAGGACCATTTGGCAAAAAGGGTTGGATGCGAAGGCAGGCTGGGTTGGTACGATAATGCTGATGAAACGAAAATTGCGAAGGTGGATAGAGGCAATCATACCCATTGGGTAATAGGAGGAATCAGTGACCATTGACAGTTTGTCGATGGGAGTACTTGGAATCGCTAATCGTGCGATGGTTTCTGCTGTCTGTAAGTGCTAGATCTCTTGTTATCGCATTGAATGTTCTACATTGATCCCGGTTTGCATCCTGGAAGGGCATTATAAGTGCCACTGATCGTGGAAGGACGCCGGAAACATATAACCACGTCGCCTAGACCTCGTTTCTCATCAAGCGCACCAGATATAAACATGACTCGCGCTTGAAATGGTGCTGACCGCCGTATGTCAAACTCTCATAGGCACTGAACGGCTTTAGTCTGAACGTAAGAGAGATTTGAAGACCACCATTTCTTCTCCGTTACGCTCGCCAAACATTCGTCTACTTTGGAGTCCGCCAAATTGATCCCGAGAAGTGATTTGTGGTGCTGTAAAGAAAACAATCGCCCGAATGGGTCAACGAAATCCCAGCATGATCGTAATTCCCTTGCATGGAGAAGTTCCGTAACAGATATTTAGCATCCGATCCGTGAAATTCATTCTCCGCTCGTATTAGTGCGATCAATAAAGTCATAGTGTCCGGAAGGCTGAAAAACAATGCTCCTGACGCTCGTCACGAGCGTCGATTACACCTGGTCATTGGGTCTCCACTGCTGCCAGTGCGTTCTTACAGATGCGGTCAAACGAATAGACAATTATAGCATCATAGCGCTACATCTGACTGCGAAAGGGCACAAAACGTAGAAGCACATGTAGCAATGTACAGACTTGTAAGATCCAGCCGGATTGACGTGCGATGTTGATTACGGGATAGAATACCGAGTGCGAATGTCCAGCAGGTCGACATACGATTTTGATTACAGGATCGAGTACGGAGTGTGAATGTCCAGCAGGTTGACATGCGATTTTGATTACGGGATCGAATACGGAGTGCAAAGGATTACGGTTTGATGCAAGTTGAAAACAGACTTGAAGCGAATTCATGCTACTCGAGCTCTTTTCGTGTTGTTCGCTGTCCGTAACTATAAATCTGGCCAATAGATAGCTAATACTACGATGTAGTAAACATTTGATGCGACAATGGATGGTCCGGCATCCATCATGACTGTGGATGAGCATAAGTAACCCGCGGGTACGAGTTTGGATGTAGGTATAACGTGGAGGTTTGTCGACGTCACTGTCGCTGGCAAATACCGTGCCACCGCTGCCGTTGTGGAGCCATGACATTGGCCACGGGCACAAGGAATCGTTGTTGTTATGCAATGGTGTCGTGGCGTTGGCCACGCACGCATCACCACCCCGCCGCCGCCGTCCTAGTCACGCCATGGCATTGGCCACACGCGCATCCGCGTCGTCATTGTCATCGTTGTCGCCGTGTGGTGGTGACACCATGGCGTTGGCCACCTCCACGCCGTCGTCATCAGAGGGTGCAAGTCGGATGTGGTGACCAAATTGGTAAGCGGCGCGAGCACTGGCGAGTACACTTCAAGTGTAGACCTGTACCCGAACCCGAACTCGTGCTCTTGAGCCCTAATAAAGCTGTGACCCCACCAGTTACCGTGCCGTCCCTATGAATGCTAGAGTAGTTGGATAGTGCAAAATAATCTGGAATATGAAAAAAACTCACAATGCATGCGTTGTGCTTCTGCTTATCGTTAGAGAATCGCGTTGTGACTTGATAAATTTTGTTCATTGGTCGCTTAAAATCCTGAAAGGGACTCACTGTAGTAACCTCATTATTGTGAAGAAGTGCTCAATGTTAACATTGGTCAACCATCTCGAGGAGCGATCAAGGAGTCCGATGTGAGTCGATGAGGTGAGACGATGGGGAAAAGATACTGTGGATTGATCACGTGAGTAAGACGTGTTTGTCATTGTTTGACCCGTAGATGTGAGGTGGTTGGTACTTGTGACAAGTCTGCTCGTCTTCTGTTCTGCCCGATAATCTGATCCCCCACGACTCACCCTCTAGAGAAGGACGGGTACCTATAAGTAACATGGATGGGTATGGGGGTTCCCATTGCACGCAGACATTGATAATTAGTGTCAGCTGCAGACCGACACTGGGATGAATGTCCAACAGCCGACTTTGCGAAGCAGCGTTCATGACATCAGTGACGGTGACACTACGTATGAGTGTTTTTACTTTTTGTGATGTAAAACAGTCATCGTCCAAAGCTAGTCCTTATCGCTATATTTTCAGCATATCCCGTTTCAAACAACACATGGCGCGTAAGCTAGTACAGATAGCGGAACCCCATTCTATTCCTTACAGCCTCCTCGAACGTGATGCCTTCTAACCTGGCAGCTTCTTCAATCCGCTCCCGTTTGCGTTCATCCATCAAATCCAGTTCCGCGCGTTCCATCTGCTTGTTCTCTCGAATAAGCAACATGCGCATCACTAAGTCCCCGTTTTTCAGTTCAGTCATCCTCGACAGACATTTTTTACTTGAAAGAAGGGAACTGAAATACGCACCCAGGCTGAGGGAACTCGCTAACACAAGCGAGCAGATCCCAATGATCATCGATTGGTGATACTTTGGGCCCCAGTTTGCTTTCCAAATGTAGGATCCAGTGCTGTTACCCCCCATTCGTGAGATGAGCGCCTACGATTTGGATCAACACATGGCTACGTACAGCCCCCCCAAGTTTCCGAATCCGTTCACCATGCCCATTGCTGCGGACCGCTTGGCTGGTGGGCGAGGGATCGAAGTGGCTACCCATGCCAACGTCAACATTAACCCTAACATAGCACACATGAATACACAAAGTCAAACGAGGATGAAGGCAGGGAAAGAGAGACGCATACCGGAATATCCGGACGCCATGAGGAATAACGAGAAATATCGTCCAGCCGTCTTCATCGTCGACAGAGAGATGACGTAGCCAACTATAGCAACCCACCACCAAGCCGTCTGGTGGAAGAACCGTTCGCCGGTGATGTCTACGTGCGTACGCGTTCGTCAGCTCATGTCTACGTTGGGAAGGAGCAAGCTGCTTACCAGCGTGGCGCGCATTGCTAAGTGTTATGATGGCTGTAAAGACCCATGGTGGGCTGACGGGACGCATAAAATCAATGCCAAGGGTGAATAACACAGTGCTTTACATACGCTGCCATCAGCAAAGTGTTCGTCGTCGAGTACCCGAGAGTGGCCGTCAACCTAAATTCAAATATGTGTGACCAAAATTACAGAGTCGTCGCTCCATAAAACACTCACGTCGGGAAGAAGTTGATAAAACTGAGTCCCAACTGTGCAGAACAAGACACGAACATGAAAATTGGGACCTTGGGATCCTTCAATGCCAATTTTAGGCCCTCAAAGACCCTGTGAACGTAGTCGCGTTTAGAACTTCGGCAAGATATGGACAACATACGGGGCTTGCTGAGAATCCTTATCAGCCTCGCCCACATCTTCGGCAAGTCGGACCTGTGCTAAATGCCTCTCTGCGACACTCAACCACCTAGTATTGTTTGGCTGTCAGAATCAATAAATGAACTCAGGAACTCGTCGTCGAGAGACTAGAGACATACGTAATCCGGCAATAGCCACCTAGATGTATCGTCGGGTAAAGGGACAAGCAACCATCAAAAACATCAGACGTACATAGCCATGAAACCAATGAACATTGTTATAGCGCCTTCGATATAGAAAAGCCTGTGTTCGAAGGTACGGATGATGTCAGATAACACAATTGCCGATAACAATTACCCTCACCATCTCCATCCTGCGAGCCCCATTGTTCCGTTCATGTGCCCGAGAATGCCCGCAGCCCACAACTGGCATCCACATCAAGTTGGGAGCTGGAATCAGAAACTGAAACACTTAAGAGACACTCACGCTACCAAAGGCATTCGATATAAGTAGCCCAGAGAAAAGAAAAGCAGATCTGAGAGCCAGTTCCTGAAGGAAGAGGTATTTATCATATCATTACGGTAAGGTAGGAATGATACGAACTTCGCGAGTATACCATCTCGACAAGAGGTACATAGCACCAGGGTAGAATGCAGCCTGGAATTGCATCTCATATCAGTAGCCATCATCTCGGTGGATTCCGGCACCTTACCTCAGGTAACCCGATGAAAACACGACAGGCCATGATACCAGCGAAGTTGTGTGTGATGCCAGCGAGAGCACTCGTCAAACCCCACAAGACAACACAAGTACTGATATACAAGGAGGGCCTAGGAGAGTTTGATGGTCCGCAATCATCCTACATGAGGATATGAAAGTGTGACCGACCTCGACACATAGTTGAGGGCCTTGAGATCGTTTTGACCGCTGTAGCACCAACAAAGAGACTGGACTACTTACTATATTGGAAGGAATTTGTGCCGGAGCATATGATACATAAAGGATAGCCACTACCGTGTCATACTGAATATCTGTCGCTCTGATCAGTTATCGTTGTCGAGCTTCACAAATAAGTGGGAACATACCAGACAAACCCAAGTCCGACTGTAAACCCTTGAGCCGCGCAGCCGTGATCGCGACGCGCTGTAATATCACAGTGAGGACCGGCAACAACGGGCGCGCCCTCGCGCATCGCACACGACGCACATCAATGTAATTCATCAAATATATAATGATGATGGTGGGCAACAAACGATAGTCGAGTTTTCGAACAAGCCGCCGTTCTGCGGTTCGTCGTTCTTCTTCTACCTGCAGGATCGCTTGGACGTCGTTCACGCTGACCGCCGCCACATCCTCCTTGTACAACTCGTGTTTGTTCTCGGGCTTGAGCGACATGACAAGTGCAAGAGGGAGACGTGGAGATTTTCGACTTGCATGACATAACCTCTAGGGGTATAAGTACCCAAGAGATCCGTAATTGGCCGCTCATGCATCTGCGAATGACACCTGTGATGATGAAATGGTGCATCACATCCAATCACCGTTGGACGACAAGCCTTGTGGAAGACCCTTAGTTTCCTTTTCCTTGCTAGCTTTTAGTGTGACACTAACCGGTGTGACAGAGTTACCTACTCGATAACGTTATGCATCTCCTTTGCACCGTGGCATCTGTTCGGCCAACAGCACGGAAATGAGTATCTAAGCATTATGTCCACGTTCATGAAAACATCGAGGCAACTCGAGATGTCAGCAAAATCGCGTCATGATGATCATGCACCACGGTCCGCGGCGTTTAGAACCGACCTAAATGTCAGAGATATGAATTCAGAACCACTAGGATAATATATAGCTTACAGTCTATGCAGTGGTGAAGTCCAATGTTTGCTCGGAGTTCTGGACGTATGGAAAATTCTGCACGCGTGGCACCACGTTAAATGTGAATATAGAATTCATATCTGGGCGACAAGAGAATGTTCATGAATGGCCCAAATTTGGCTACAAAGATCAGGTAATTGTGCCAGCCTTCACGGTGATGTTAACGTCTAGCACTGAGCTGAGTCCGCACCTAAACTCGAAGTAAACCATCACATATTGTTTGGCAAAGGATATATTATACAGGAAAGAGATCTTTCAAAGCCCTGTGAATACTGAGGATGATGATAAAGGCTAGTACGCCGCGCATGCCAGCATTTGTGGAGTTTGGTCGCCAAGTCATAAACAGACTAGACCTGAGTTGGACGGCTGTGCAGCCACCGTTTTACATAATCAGAATCGAACGGGCAAGTTTGCAGACAAGCTCCCTGTTGTGTTTTACTGGTTCAACCCAACACGCACCACATTCTGGCACGAACAATCCAAGAAAACTAGTACAGATAACGAAACCCCATTCTGTTCCTTACAGCCTCCTCGAATGCAATCCCCTCCAACCTGGCCGCTTCTTCGATCCGCTCCCGTTTATGTTCATCCATCAAATCCAGCTCTTTGCGTTCCATCTGCTGGTTCTCTCGAATGAGCATCTCGCGCATCACTAAGTTAATGCTTTAAGTTCAGTCCATTCATCCTTAACAAACATTTTTAAATGAAGAGTTACGCACCTAAACTAAGAAAACTCCCAAACACGAGCGAACAGATCGCAATGATCATTGATTGATGATACGCTGGACCCCATTTTGCTTTCCAGACGTAGGATCCCGTGCTGTTTATTACCTCGTTTGTGAGATGAGCATCTCCGCTTCGGACAAACACGACTACGTACAGACTCCCCAGGTTTCCGAACCCGTTCACGAGGCCTATCGCTGCGGACCGTTTGGCTGGCGGTCGAGGGATGGCATTAGCTACCCACACCAACGTCAGTGTAGAGCCTAACACGAAGCATAAAACGCAGGGGAGCGTAGAAAGTCAGACAAGAATGAAAGCTGAAAGCATGTATAGAAGGACATACCACAATATCCTGCCGTCAAGAGGAACAGTGAGAAATATCGCGCAGCCGTCTTCATCGTCGAAAGAGAAATGATGTAGCCGACAATGACGACCCACCACCAGGCCGTCTGGTGGAAGAACCGTTCGCCAGTGACATCTGGATATGCACGCGTTTGTGAACTCAACTCTAGTCCGTGGGGCAGGAAGGCATAGAAAAGTTGCTCACCAGCATGGCGCGCATTGATGATTGTTCCGATTGACGCAGAGACCCACGGTGGACTAGCCAAACGCACAAAATCAATGCCGAGGATGAACGGCATGGTACAGTACATACGCTGCCATTAGCAAAGTATCCGTCGTCGAGTACCCAAGAGTGGCAGTCAACCTATACCCAAGCATGTGTGATCAAAATACAGAGTTGTCAATTCATAAAATACTCACGTTGGGAAGAAGTTGATAAAACTGGTTCCCAACTGTGTGGAAAACGATATGAACATGAAAACAGCGACCTTGGGATCCTTCAGTGCCAACTTCAAGCCTTCGAAGACGCTGTAAACATAGTCCGTATTCAGAAATTCAGCGAAATATAGACAACGCACGAGGCTTGTTGAGAATCCTGATCGGCCTCGCCTGCATCTTCTGCAAGGCGGACTTGTGCTAAGTGTCTCTCGGTGGCACTCAACCACCTAGTATTATTTGGCTGTCAGAATCAATAAATAAGCTCGAGAACTTGTCATATCGGGGGCCTCAAGGCGTACGTAATCCGGCAATAGCCACCTGGACATTTCGTTGAGTGAAGAGGAAACGAGCAACCATCACAAATATCAGACATACATAGCCATGAAACCAATGAAGATAGTGATGGCGCCCTCAATATAGAAAAGCCTGTATTCGAAGGACGAATGATATCAGATAATATGATAGCAGATAACAGATGTCAAACTCACCATCTCCATCCTGCGATCCCCATTGCTCCGTTCATATTCCCGAGAATGCCTGCAGCCCATAACTGGCGTGATCAACAAGTCAGGAGCTGGAATCAAAACCAAAACACTGAACTCACGCTACCGAAAGCATTTGAGATAAGCAACCCGGAGAAAAGAAAAGCAGATCTAAGAGCCAGTTCCTGAGGGAAGAGACATCTATCACAATCTTATGGTATGGTGGGAGTGATACGAACCTTGCGTGTATACCATCTCGACAAAAGGTACATAGCGCCAGGATAGAATGCAGCCTGGAACGGTATGTCATATCAGTTATCTTCGCCCGGGTATATTCCATCTTCTTACCTCAGGCAATCCGATGAAAACACGACAAGCTATGATACCAGCGAAGTTGTGCGTGATGCCAGCGAGAGCACTCGTTAAACCCCACAAGACGACACAAGTACCAATATAAAAGGAGGGCCTAGGAAAGGCTGATGATCCACGACCACCCTGTATGAAAATATGGACATGTGACTGACCTCGAAACATAATTGAGGGCCTTGAGAGTTGTGACGGTTTGGCGTGCTGGCACAATAGAGATACTGGACTGCTTACCATATTAGAAGGAATTTGTGCCGGAGCATATGATACATAAAGGATAGCCACTACTGTATCATACTGAATATCTGTCAACTTAGTGAGTTGTCGAGTTTCATAGATGAGTGAGAACATACCGGACAAACCCAAGTCCGACTGTAAACCTTTGAGCCGCGCAGCCGTGATCGCGACGCGCTGTAAAATAACCATGAGATCAACATAACGAGCACTGCACGTCATACACCATGCAACGCACATCAATGTAATTCAGCAAATATATGATGACGACGGTGGGCAACAAACGACAGTCGAGTTTTCGAACAAGTCGCCGTTCTGCGATTCGTCGTTCTTCTACCTGAAGGATCGCTCGAACTTCGTTCACGCTGACCGCAGCCTCGCGTTTCTTCTCGGGCTCGAGCGACATGACGAGCACAAGAGGGAGAAGTGGTGCCTTGAGACTTGCATAGCCTAACCTCCAGAAATATAAGGGCCCTGAGAGATCCGTAGTTCGCTTGTTAACCTGCAAAATTTAGTCGAGTTGTCCGATCACGTTGCTATCGCACTCGTCTTGTGTGTTGTGGCGCTTGCAGTATATATCTGGTTAACAGTGCGGAAATGAATATCGGGGTTCATGATGAATCCATGACTGGGGAACTTCCGAGGTCTGCGATCACAGAGAGGTGGGGGACTTCCGCATGTCGCGCGGCACAACATTTGTTTACGCGAGTTGTTGCCGGCAGTGAATATATGAATTTGTCGATGTGCCAATTGGCCGCTCCTCCTTCACAACCTTGAGACATACACCTGCCTGTATCTATGGCGGGGCAACTGCGCACATATCCCCGTCGCGTCCTACTTCGCCCGCGCTTTACTTTTGCAGCATAATGTGACCGCAACCATCAAACGTGTGTAATGAGACCGCATATGATCGGACCAATCACTACCAATTGCAGCCGGTCGAGGTGGAAGTTAGCTAAAAGTTCATTACGAATCTCGACAATTGAACATGGAGTCGGTGCTGCGAAACACAGTCGCGTGATCAAGGAGCTAGCACACATGTAACCAAATACATGTCTCCTATCAACATTTGAATGTGGTTGTGCATGGATCTTGTTGCGGCACATGAATTTCGACCTATGCCGTCATTTGTCCGCGGTAATCAGGAATTGAAAGCATTGTCCAGTGGATATTCGAATCTTGGAAAGCACAGCTGAAACTATCTCCTTGTGTAAGTTTGAATAATGAGCAGCGTTACGCTGTCCAAGTAAGAAAGCTGCTGAATGGCTCTGGCACCCTCAGGAGCTCACTCCCTGCCAGCATCTTCATTATATCTCGTCTCTTTGATTCCACTGACGCGTCATCGTTACAAACGTACGAAATGCCACACTCAGTTGGCTGGTTCTCCCAGTGAGCTGCGGTTTCGCCTCGAAGCGTGGGGTCTCGGTTGGTCGCATAGCGTGCTTTTCGGGTGGCATGGATACCTTTGATATGTTGGTCGTCTTGCGTTCGTCATGTTGTCTGATCTTCGGTTAGCGATCTTGAATCATCCACTTCAAGTCGTTTTGACTCACGAAACCATCTCCCTTGCCTACCATCCATCCTCCCTCCCTCTCTTACTTTCTAGTCAACTCGTCACGTCCGCGGGCCTAGTTCATGCACTTGGTCATCTCAGGTCGTTATGCTCGCACGTATTGTTGTGGGTTAGTTCAACTGGTTACTGGGAGGTGGCACTGGTAGGTCTGTGTCGTCCGTTGAGTGCACTGATTCTATCGCGTCCCAACCCTTTACCTCTCATCTTAAAAGACTCATCGTTATCTTGCGACCTGCCTGCAGACCGCTGTATGTATCGCCTCTTAGATCGATCTATGTGCTCTGCCAGTGATGGCCTCAGCTTCACTCGCCGCGCAACTTGCTGTTCTGTCTTCGTCCGAAAGTTCACAGGAGTTTGCCTGGTCGACGCGCTGTGGTATGTAGTCGTCCAGGAATGCAGTGAACGTATGGCCAGCGTCCTTCACCAACCAGCTTATTCCTTTGATGCTTCTTCCTTCTTGATCCATTTGTCTTGGAGCGTCTCCTCCACTTCGTTACTGTGTCGTAGCTTCCAGGGTCGTCGGTCTGTACACAACCTCCTCACTCCCCACCTCGAGTCGCTCGTTGCCAATTTCTGCTGCTGCATGTACAGGGCCTGCCACGTCATTTATTTTGCGGGTTTCTTCATTTGCTGTCTGACCCGATTCAATCGGCAATCTCGGTTGGAGCCACCCAGGGCTGATGGACTGCCAAGCTATATTTCCGTCATCATTTTGTCATTATCATCCTCCTAAGCACTGGTACCAAAAACGAAATCCGATTCTGCGCCTCACAGCCTTGTGAGACGCAATCCCTTACAGCCTTGGCCCCTTCCTCCCGTTCGTGGTCGTGCATCAAACCCAATTCTACCTGTTCCATTCGTTTGTTCTCCCGCACGAGCGGCACATGTGTGACTAAATAATGTCAACGTATCGATTTCTAGTTTCAGCCATGGTCATACAACAAAAGGAAATGAAAGGAAAGCCTACACCAGAACTAAGAAAACTCGCAATCACGAGCACGCAGAGTGATATAATCATGGATTTATGGTACTCGAGGGCTCCAGCTCGCTTTCCGGATGTAGGATCCCATTCTATCGAACTCCCGTTCGTAAGTGAGATAACTGTATACGTTTTGGATGGACATAAGACTAAGCATAGACTCCCCAAATTTCTGAACTCATTCACGGAGCCAATTATCGAGAACTGTTTGGCTGGCTGCCGAGAGATGGCATTAGCTGCCCACACCAGTGTTAATGCAAACCCTGGGGTGGAAGGTACATGCGCGTGCGTGTAGAAATTAGACTGGAATCCAGGATGAGCAACAGAGCAGGGGGGATACACGTCACAAAATCCAGAAGCCATGAAAAAAAGATCTCCCAGCCGTCTTCATCGTAGACAGAGAGATAGTGTAGCCGACTATGACGACCCACCACCAAGCCGTCACATGGAAGAGCTGCTCGCCGGTGATGTTTGCGCGCACACGTTCATCCATTCAGATTTAGTTCGTCAAGTAGGGGAGTAAGGGGTAAGCCGCTCATCAGTGGCAAGCGTGAATAACACAGAGTAGTACATACGCTATCGGCACCGGCAGAGTGTTCGTCGTCGAGTAGCAGAGAGTGGCCGTCAACCTGAGCCCAAGCACGCGGGGTCTCAATCGCGACTTCTTTGGTTTACATGGGAAGAAATTACATAACGAACTGAGTGTGCACAATATCAGAGCATCAACGGAGCCTCGGGATCTTTCAGCGCCAACTTCAGACCTTCGAAGACCCTGAAGATGTAATCAATATTTATAGCTTCTGCGAGACGTGGACGACGCACGATTCTTGCTGAGAGTCCTGATCGGCCTCTCCAGCATCTTTTGCCAGCCGAAATTGTGCCAAGTGTCTTCCAGGACACCCGACCACCTAGTATCGTTTGATAAAATGAATTCAGAGACATGTCGGATCACAGCCCGGTACATACGTAATCCGGAAGTAGCCATCTGGATGTTTCTGTTGAACGGAGAGGGAAATAAGCCACCATCACAAACATGAAACGTACATGATTATGAAACTGATGAAGGCCGTTATGGCGCCTTCGATATAAAAAAGCCGGATGTTCGAGCGTGAGGACTCAGTAACGAGTCGGATCACATCATGACAGTGAACAGTTACCAAATTTGAACCTGCTATCTCTATGCCACGATGCCCATCGTTTCGTTCATACTTCCAAGGATCCCTGCTGCCCATGACTGGAGGCCATCGAGAAGTCAAGGGCTGGTACCTGGAGACAGAAGATGGAGAGGCTCACGCTACCGAACGCGTTCAAGCTGGAGATAAGGAGTCCAGCGCGGAAAACAGCAG
>JBBPKD010000342.1:0-23251 GCA_038089075.1 Singerocomus inundabilis
CAAGAGTGTTCTCGACACCCCCCCCTACCGAGAGTGTGGAGTATCTCCCACCGATGCCTGCACTTCCTCCGCAAGAAGGTTCGAGGACTTTCATGGGCGGCGTGCGCAAGATCAGCCTCGTAGGAGGTAAGAAACACAAGAGGAGGAAATCCTCTGTTGACGTCGATCCTGCCACCTCACCACAAAATGATACAGGCGACCATGTGAGTCAAGAGCACGATGTAGACGGAGATGTAAGGATGCAGACACCATCACAAGCTCATACACCCGATTTGTTACCCCCGATCGAACTGCATCCTCCATCACCACCACGAGTGATCAATGGAAGATCAACAGCACATTCAGCACCTTTGAACGCAAATGATGGGACCGAACTCATGATACCCTCGACGAGCGCACCTGCTTCCATCACCATATCTGCCACTTCTCCACCATCGCCAGTGGCATTGAGCAAACCAATGCCAAAAACACCGTCATCACCGCAATCAGCATCGTTGGGCCGTACCACACAAGCGCCTAATTCACCCCCTTCCAATCCATCTGTGCCGAGGCGAAATTCGTTGGGTGATTTGAAGATTCCTGCGAGAATCAGTCAAGCACAGATAGGACTGAAGAGGGATTTGGGGATGGTTCGAGACTTTGCAACCAGTGTTGACAGTGAGTAGTTTTCCGCGCTCCACCTCGAAAAATGTGTTTGGTCCTTAAGTCTTGGTGTTTCTACTCCATAGAACTGAAAGAGCTACAATTAACCTACTACCAGCTGCTCGCAGAAGTGCAGAGTTTACTCGAGAATGCCCCCCCATCGCGGGCCACGTCACCCAACACATCCATTCTTGCTCGTCCACATTCTCGGCTACGCTCCAATACATCTCCATCGACTCACATCTCAAATGCCTCGAGCTCATTTTCTGAGTACAAGTATATGGTTGCTACTCTCCGTGCTATCACCGTCAAGTACCAAATATCATGGGAATGCACGGAGTTACTGATCGAACTTGGCGGAGGCGCGCCTGCTGTGAGTTCTCCGACCTCTGGACCCTCCTCGAGCCTCTCTGCGCCAACTACGTCAATGCAAGCGGAGCTTGACCGTCGGAAGAACCGCGAGAGAGCTGTGACACTCTCGGGTGAAGAATCAAAACCGCTTCCAGTAACATTAATAAATAACGACGTGTCATCGACATCCAGCCCTCCGAATACCTCGTGGTGCGCGTCGACGGGCCGGCATGATCTCAGTCAGCGGCAGCTCGTGCTCCTTCGGGATATGCTCAGTAGTGGTGAGCTTCCCCCAGACGACCCACCTTTACTTGAGGAGAACGTGAATAGAAATTGGCGGTGGGGTGATGCGATGAACAGTACGGTCACACTTCCCTCTGAAGAGTCCGAATCCCGAGGGGCTGACCACATGGAATGTGGGAGGAAGAAGCGACGTAGAAGGATGGGGTTAACTGGGTTAAGGGATATGCTGAGAATGCTGAAGCGGAGTCATTCGGAACAGGCCACGACACCACCGGTGCCCCCACTCCCAGCCATCTCCTCAACCGCCTCGCTCAGCACCGAGTCCTCGCATTACTCGCATCATTACCCACATGGGAAACTCGGGGCCGGAGGAGCCCACGGGGCATTGATGACGAGCGCTGAACATGATTCGGTCAGGTCTACGAAGGACATGCCAGCTAATTCGCCATATAACGGGCCGCCATTGCACCATAAGTCATCTCCCCGGCGACCTTCGCTCGCGTCGATTTTCAGGCTAGGACAGAAGCACAGGGGAGGGGCGTCCTCTTCTGCAGGAGAGTCGTCGCAGGATAGCCGGAGCGATGCACGGAGCGCCAGCCGGGGGAGTCACACCACGGGAGAAGAAGAGGACTGGGATCGGATAGACATGGCGATCGATTTGGACACTACGACTCGAGCATTGGGGAGTGAAGGCATCGCGACCATTAAAGGACGCAAAGGGCGAGCGTCGCCATTCCTTTCAGAGCATCCTCCAAGGCATGCTCCCGGATTGACTCACCGGCCAGTGACGCCGCGCCGCGGCCACGACGGAGCACAAGCACCACGGTCAGAGGTGGAGGCGTCTCCGCGATCCATTCGGCCGATGCGCTCAACGCGTCTGTCGAACGTGGAAGAGGTGACGGATGGAGATCAACCAGTCCTGTCGGAGGGCAAAGCCAAGAACCGTGTGTCGCGGCCTTGGACAAGTCCAAACCGACCACCCTCCAGGGGGCAAGTGCCGGGAAGTAATCGGGCAGGATCTGTACGAAATGTACTGCCGCAGTCACCAGACGACTTGCACAGGCTTCCCGAGATCAAGCTATCGATGACGCCGGAGAACATCAAACCGCTGCTGGAGAACGCGAAGGAAGTGCATGCACGATGTCACGAGTGTATCCGAGAGTTGCGCGCACTTTTGGACACGATGCTGGCTGGAACACTGTCTGCGTCCGCGAGCTGAGTGTGGACATTCTTTCCTAGGGTCTTTGTGCACGTTCTTGGCTGATATTGATATTACATTTCCCTTTTTCATTTCATCTTTCATCGTTCCCAGTCGGGTAGAAATTGTAGAGGCATTTCTTAGTGGTATGCAATTTGCAGGCTATATGCTTCTCATGTTTATCTTGGACTAGGGTCGCTTTTTTTTTGATCCATCTTGCTGCATTGCTATTTCTTATTCTTGTCTTGACCATCACACGAGGACGCTACGTTGTCTTTTCAGCGACAGACACGCACATACGTACATGACATGTAACTCATGACCGATGCATATACAATGTTTTAACGCAATGTGCCAGGGGAAAGACGGGCGGATAGAACGCACAGTGGGTTCACGGTCGGTACATGAACATGGAACGCTCGGCCGCAAGGTATTGGCATTCATTCCAGAGAAAAAAATAGGTAGAAAGTCGTAGACTCGAGGCACTGCTAACACCATCGAAACCAGAGGGAACTCATTGTTGCAGGTCTGGAAAACGGCCATATATCTCAACTCAACTTGTGAAGGAGTACCGTAAGGCTGAATAGATCTATACATACATACGTGAATTTCGTTAAGGAAGATGATGATCTCTTTATGTGCCAATCTATGGTACCCAGGTTAATGACGATGAATCATGATGCGCGATCCCTAACAAAGCAAAGTAAAGGAGACAAAAAGACTGTTACAGGAGCTTGAAACCTACAACTAAAATAACCCATCTCACACTGGCAAACCACTCAGCTCCCCCTTCTTCGTCGGCACACAAGTTTTGATTTTGTCAGCTTCGTCAGACTTCTCCACCGAGGCCCTCGTCATGTTGTTTTCAGAGTGATCGTCGAGTGTTGGTTGTAGGGTGTGATCGACTCCTCTCTGGTAAAAGAAGGATATGGAGAGAATTTCGAGCATCACGATTCCGAGAAGGAACCAGAAGACGGCTGCACGTCCATAGTACTCTTGCGGGCCACCATGAGCAGCCTCCACAGATGTTTCGATCGAGCTGACCGCCGCTAGCCCAACAGCGGAACCAAATTGTAGGGCGCCATAAAAGATAGCGCCAACAGTTCCTGCCATGGATGACGGTGCAACCTGGAAGATGGCGATACTGTGAAATCATAACTATCAGGCGTGCGTAAAGAATCACAGTACATACCACCTACCTCGTGTGGCTATATGCTAACATAGCGCCAGCACTACCAATCGAGAAGGCAGGAAATATATAAGGCCAGTAATACTCTGGCCGACTACCACCTGCAGCAAACAGGACGGTGGCCACAGCCACCAGAGAGAGACCAGTGAGAATGATCCATTTAGGGCTGATGACTCTAGACAGTGGTCCCCCGAAGCTCATTATCAAAGCAGCCACACCAATCGGGAACCTAGAGGAATATTAAAAAGTCTATTTGTGCATTCAAAGCGGACGCTCACATATGGATTGCAGTTGAGATTATCGTCCAGTGAAAAACATCTTGCCACAGCGTCGTAAAAATAGTGAAGACGGAGGTCCACCAAAAGAATGGAAACAACGCTGCACCAAAGAGTACGGAGAAGTTGCTGTAGAACCATGTGCGAGGAGGTCTACGTTGGAGAACAATGAACTTGCTGACGCAAGTAAGAGAAGGTATGACGTACATTGCTGCCTTATCAATGGGGATTTGAGTTTCCCAATAAAAGAATCCAATGGTTAGAAATATTGAAATTATCAGTGGAGCAAGAACTCCTGCAGTGGCCCAGCCATCTGCTGATCCAGAGGTCATCGCGAATATAAAAAGAATGAGGGCAACTGACGGCGGTATATCAGCATTATAACTATCAACATTTCACGAAGATGAGGCACACCAGTTAAAATGGAAATCCCTATCAGATCAAGACTCTTCCATTTCGCATCAGGTGTGCCAGGCTCATTCCTAGACTTTGCAACATCCCGGGGAATCATGAACAGGCAACCCAGGGCGATTGGAATGGCAACAAGGCCAACAAACCAGAAAACCCAGTGATATGATGCGTATTGGACGAAGGCCGCTCCGATGAAGAGTCCAAGCACTGCGTGTGTCACAATGTTTTTTTTGGTAAAGTTAAGAACAAACGCCAACACCTACCATTTCCAATTGCGCCACAGCCTCCAAACATACCGATCGCCCTAGCTTGTTCAAAAGGTTCCGGAAAGACATGTACTATGAGTGTGAGAGCTGAAGGTATTATCATCGCAGAAGCTGTGACGCATGTTAGGATACCTGACGCCCCATAATTCCAAGTTACTCACCGATGCCCATGAGCGCTCTTAATATAATAATCGCAATCTTGTTATTCACAAAGCCAGCTCCAATGGAAATGATTCCCAACGAAGCTACTCCTGCGATGAAGGCCCTTTCTAATCCTTATTAAGTAGATTTAATGGAGAAACACTGCCACTTCAATTACTTGGATTATAGACGTCGCTTATCCGTCCGCCCTTTCAGCGTGAGTGAGAATATACTGGGAGTGGGAAGGTAATGAAACGCACAATCAAGAGAAACGAAGCAAATGTGAGTTGAAACCCACTGATGATCCAAGGAGACTGACTCTGAGTGATACCCATGGAAACCTCGAGAGCGGGCATCGCAGGAAAAAGTGCTGAATTGTTGAAAGAATCCAAGAATTGTGCGAGACAAAACATCAACAACAGCACCAATTTGCGTATCAACGAAAGCTGCTTAGGAAGTTCGTCGACCATTGTTCCGGCTGGAGAGACTGAAGCAGATGGCGACATCGTGTCCAAGGCTTTGAGCAGAGAGCAAGCAGAGAAATCCTAGTTAAACGAGTTGCACCGGCGTGAGGGGAGAGGCTTGATTACGCCTTGGGCCAGTTCCGTCGATAAAGCATCTTTATAGGGATGATGGAGCAAACGATGATTATTCGTCGACCACAGTTTACGTACAGGGGCATCTGGACATCAGCAGCGAGGACTGGCAGTGTATCCTAGGGAGGTAAGAGGTCGAGCGTCAGAGAGCGGAAGGTCACCGATCGCGACACACATTACCTGTGTGCAGGCAGGATGGTTGACGGCCAGGGTTGTGGTTGTATAACCAGCCAATAAGAACGCAGAGAAGAACGGCGAAGAAGCTGACAGCACGTCAAAACTACGCGCAGGTGCTATTTTCCACTCGAGTAGTGGTTCGAGCACGCAGCATTAGGTTTGTGTCACATCCTCTTTATAATAAGCCTTTCTGAACGTGAATATTCAACGAACACGCAGACGCACTTTTTTTCGTGAGTTTTCAATGATTTGGTAGAGGATATGTACTACGTTAAACCTGTAGCTGCACTAGTTGGCATCGTGACAGTGGACTAGAAGTTCGTGAGTTTGGTCACTGGAATCAGGCATGCGAATCTGGACAGTGAGATTGCAACCAGCGAAAGAGGATCCACCTGTTGTTTCTTCGGGGCCCGCCGGTAGTACTCGACGGACTCGTGTTTGCCTCTCTGCATCATGATCGCTGAGATTCGCTGAATCTCACAAGTTCAGTTGTGTGAGAACTTGCCATGTATCATGTTGCTTACCCGTGCTGTAACTTGCATATTGGTACTATTTCGACTGGACGACTCGGAGTGAGTGGAGTTTGAGTGGCAATCGGAGAGTATCACACCGAGACTTTCACACTTGTAAGGGGGCGAAAATACATTTCAAAATACATTTAGATTAGAAAATATTATGTGAACTCTGAAGTTCTCTCATTATTTTACATTATGTCATTATTCTGTATCCCCCTAAAATAAAAAATTATAAGTGCCCTCAGAATAGATGCTTATAATATTTTCTAATCCAAATGTATTTTGAAATGTATTTTCGCCCCCTCACAAGTGTAAAAGTCCTGATGTGTATATAGCAGAGTGGGAGTAGCGCTGCAGCAGGCAGCTCCTGCCAGGTTCCCCATCGTCCAAAGGTGCAACTTAGGGGGGCACTCACTCCGGTGACTCGCGATCAACTTCAAGTTCTTCCTGGGCCGGGGGCCTTTGAGACTCCGTGCTACAAGTGGGATTAGTATCTGGTCACGCTTTCACGACCACCTTGCCAGTAAGCTGCGTTTGATCCCTGATGGACTCGGAGAAGAGGTGACCTTGAGTTTTCTGCTCTGCCTCTCACGCGTGCGATGTCCTAATTTTGATTCATCGTCACCCCTTCGCATTCGAGTCAACCTACCGAATTCTGCCGGGAAGCATAAGGGTTAGGTAAACAGCTCCACTCCTGCAGGAGGTACTCACACAGATCTCCGGGAAGCAATGACACTGCCTCGTCCCTAATTTACCCCCATTATTGATGAGACTAGCTCTCGAACTTCGAGCTTCTGTCCTTCTAGAGCATTTGGGACCATCCCGCTGGTTAACGAGATAATGCACCATAATGAAACTCAAACCCCTGGTCCCCCACCCCGGCTCCTGTTGCGGTCACTTTGGTGAACGGTGATGTACTGATTTACTTCCCTTGCGTTCTAATCATCTGTGATGACAAGTGATACTACAAGACTCCAGAGAGCAGTAGTTCTGTCTCCACAAACCATTTGTTGTTGCTTTGCCCTGTCTGACACGTGCATTGTGTCTATTCGGCCGACAACCTAGCCTGCTGGCTGGAACGCCTCAGATGAGCAGTATTTGTGGTAGCGTGATGGTGGCGGAGCAGCCTCTCCAAACTGAAACACAATTAGGACCAAGTTGTTCAATCACATACATCCTATCCCTCGTTCACGCATTCATCTTAGCGATGCATCGATGACCTCGACTCCTTGGCGAGGCGTCCTTGTTTTGACCCGGCGTAGCTCACCCACACGCACCATAACGTGCACTTGGAGTAAAAATGCCTTCAGCGAGACAGGCGACCATCTACTAGATTGTCACTTAGTACTTGAATGCAAAGAAGCCAGGAGAACCTACTGTTCATTACCCGCCTGTCGAAAGACATAATGAGACTCAAACCCAAAGTGCAATCCTTACTGAAAGCAAAGGACGACTCGTCTTGATGCATCGGGTAAATCCGCACAGGGTTCAAGAACGGCAAAAAAGACCTATGACCCACTGCAAGTTAATGAAAGCAAACTTAGCTCGTTGGACTCGTTGCCAGCGACCTACTTTTGATTGTCCAGTGTACCAACCTCATGAGGGGTGGCATGACACAACATGAAATCAACACGAACTTCTCAACTCGTTGGGTGACTCTATTCTTGTGTTTGGAAGTTGAAAGTGGTCAGGATCGGTACCACCGGCCCGGTTCGGCCGCCACCCTGCCACTCTTTCTAAAAAGTTCATCGTTCCGGACAACCTAGCAGACGCACACGCCACCATGTCGCTCCTCATCCTCTCTGCCCAAGACGTCGACGCAACGATATCAGAGCTTCAGCCAAACGATCTCGAGGCGCTCATGGCCTCCGTCTTCCACAGGCTCTCTTCTGGTTCAGATCATTCGTCCCCACACAGAACCTCCATATCTATGACGCAACACACTGCACTATTTATGCCATCTCGCGTTCCAGACATCGGAACGACCATCAAGGTCGTCTCTGTGCCTTCTTCCACGGTAGCCCGGGAAGGTCTGCCTGCTTCCACCCTCGTCCTAGACGAGGACTCTGGCCAGGTCAAGGCTATCGTGAATGCCACCGCCCTGACAGCCCTTCGGACTGCTGCTGGTGCGATTTGATTTCTTCCCATAGATGAGCGAGTTGGATGTCGAGTGGCTGACTAACCACAGGCTCCCTCCTCGCCACTCGCCTCCTCATCTCCAAGGCGCCAGAGACCTTGGTTGCATTCGGTGCTGGAAAACAAATTAAAGCCCATGTCGATCTTCACCTCCGCGGGTTCCCATCGTTCAGATCTTGTACCATCGTCAACCGCACAAGCAATGCGCGTTTGCATGAACTTGTATCGTCCCTCCGCCAGTCACATCCCTCCGTGGTATTCGATACGCTTACATTGGGCGATGAACATCTTCAGGATGCGGTACGAAACGCAGATGTGATTTGTACAGCTACCTCGTCCGAGAAGCCCCTTTTTCCGTCAGAATGGGTCTCACAGGGCACACATCTCAACTTGGTGGGGAGTTTTACTCCGAACATGCATGAGGTCGATTCAGATCTCATCCATCGAGCATGGAAGATCGTAGTAGACTCTCGAGTGGCCTGCTCTGTTGAAGCCGGAGAACTCATCGCTGCAGGCAAGGCAACAGACCCGAGCGGAAGTTTGATTGAGCTCGGTGAGTTGGTGGAAAAGGGTAGCGGTGGGGGATTCGTACCCATTGAGCTATCCCGGGACGTCAGAGCGACAGGTGGCGTGACTGTGTTCAAGTCCGTAGGGGTTGGACTCCAGGATGTGGCTATCGCAAGTCTCGTCCTCTCCCGTGCAGAACGTATGGGGTATGGAATACGGATCGAAAACTATCACTTATGATACGTGCAATGCACGCTGGAGCTTGGGTGGCTGCTCCTTCACGTCGTTCAAGTTGTGATAACGTTGGCCAAGTCTACCCATCCGTTGTCGAGTACCTGACGCATGTCTCGGAAAGCACGGTAAGTATGACATTGCCCAACCCCTAAAGTCGTAAAGTTAGTCAGGAATTTCTGGCACCTATGTTTCATACGATATAACTATCTCGGGGTCACATTGGCATAACCTGGTAACTAGCAAATACAACAAAGATGCGTCTTCTTTATTCCCTCAGACGTCCCACGAGTTTTGTGACAGAAAGTACAGTGACTGCTCCTAACATAAACCCTGTCACAAGCCACTTGAAGTCTCGGGTTCTGTGAGCAACATCCGTCTTGCGTCGCAACATTGGCCGCGGGCCATCCTTATCGTAGTGGCTCTGTGGAGGCATACTGAGAATGGCATCTGGAGCCGTGAGCAGGCCAGGTAGACCATCCAGAGACTTCACATTCTCGAGGAGCCAGTACGCTCGGAGAGGCAGAGGAGCTGTCGACTTTTTATCACTGCCATTTTCCCTGTCGCGAGAAGCGGCAAGCATCCTTTCCGCGACTTCTTGCTTATCATTGGACCGAAGAAGCTGTGTGCGGTGCCTGACGAACTCGTATAAGGGGACCGCATATCCGCATGACTGAACCGCGCCGCTAAGCGGCCGGCGAATACAAAGTGAGCGGTTACGCACTGATCCTACTTGATAGATATCAATGACAATAGCAGCTCTGGAACCTGGCTTGCGCGTCGCTGCAGGGATCAGTCCATTATACTCGGCCGAACCGTATTCGTGTACAGTTCCTGCGTGTCAGGAAAATGACTTAGCACAAATGAAATAGCTAGTTGTCATGGCGCAACGAGATCTGAAGGCACATACCGATACCGAAGATTCTCAGGATTCTAGGAGGGCCTTCGAAAGCACAAAACATGATCGTTATGCGGCCATTCTCTCGAATGTGGGAGATGGTCTCTACCCCTGCCATTGATGGTCGTGTTTGGAGTAGATGGCTGGACACTGTGCACTTTGCTCACCACTACCAGTGAGGTCCTCGTACCAGACCTGCCTCGAGTTGACTATATGGAAGCAGTCAGATATTCCTTTGGGCGAAAGATTGATGTGGCCCTGCGCACTAAGCGGGGCAGTGGCAACCCAAAACACCTCTTGCTTCCTGATCCATTCGAAAAATGACAGAGGGATGTCGTCGTAGAACTTACCCATGGTACAGTTGGCACACTTTTGCCGAGCCAGGCGTTTTATGCGTGTTATAATATTAATTTCGGTTTAGCAACTGCGCCCAGTGATTTGTGAAAAGGGTCGCTGTAAAGCCGCTTGTGCAGCGCGCCAGTCGGGTACCACGACTGAGTTTCAAGATTTCATTGTCAGCAGGAGTGGTACAGACTAACCTTCGATTAGCTTGTCTAATGGGGTGTCATGGATCAGGCTGAGTACCGTTGAGGACCTGTTCTAGAAGTTCAGCGACCTCGAAGGCCTCAGCTATTCATTTCCATAGCTGTTACTCAAACAAGGTAACCACTCCAGAGTTGATGGTCCCCATCGGATGCCGTCACCACCAGACGAGAACTCCCCCTGCCAAGTCTCTGCTTGTGCCCTTCCATACGCCTTCTTCCGCCAGGACCTCGAATTTGAATGTGTACATCAAGTGTTTCCATACGGTCATCGACAGCATCTTCATAGTCTATAACGAACGATGTGAAGGACCATGAACTGTAAACGACATGTGCGCGTCCGTTCTACACGTCACCACATATTACAGTCGTTCTCTACACAAGCAGAGTCGTGCAAAATGCCAAGGTGGACAGTAACAATGACGAGCATTTGTGCTAACGCTACCCCTGATGATACAGCCGCAAAACCATTGTCTTAGTTGCGTAGGAGAGGTATCGTCTATCGTTTTGATAAGCCTTCTCTGTGGCCACGCTGACGACGGACCCACCAACATGTGATGAAGGTATGTGTACTTCGTCCAATTTCCGATGCTGGCAGTCTGTTGATTTGAGCTGAATAGTATGATAACATTAGCTGGGTACACTTTCTAGGATACCCCCCAGTCACCCCTTCGTATATGTCAGAATAGGATCAAATAGACCGGAACAAAATGCACATACCGTGCTCAGTATACGAGGACGCAGCCATGTCGCCAATCCAGGACGAAAACTAGTCGAGGGGTGACAGATGTGGTATGACTGCGTTCAAGTCTGTGAGGATGAGCCCCAGGACATGGCTACCGTCCTCTCCCGTGCAGAACGTATGGGGGGTACAAAACATGAAACAAAAATTATCTCTACTGTATGGCACGTGCAATGCCCGCTGGATCCGGGACTGTTCGTTTATGTCATAGTGACAACGCTCTGACTGGCAATGTGCCATGTTGTCGAGTAACTCCGTAAGTATCGACGCATGTCCAGCAAAGCATCGTAAGTCGGGACAAAAGGTTTACAAGGAATTTGTGGACTTGTGCTCATATACATATGCGGATCTATCGTTAAATGTCGATAAGAGTGGAAGCACATCGTGGCTAATGGCGGGAACACTGAGGGATCGGGCAGAACAGAACTGGACCACGATCTATACGGCGACTACGTAGTACGAGGACAAGGGGCGACTATGCTACATCTACTTGGTGCAGCAAGATATATACTGTAGTGCATGTGATATGTATGCCAATGAGCTTACAAAATGTTGATATGACTTGGTAACTAGCAACTACAATCATTAATGAATGCATGTTATGCTTCAGCTTGACCTAGGTGAGTAGTAGGTACAACAAAGAGCTAAGATCTGTCTCCTTTAATCCTTCGGACCTCTCACAAGTTTAGTGACAGCAAGTACAGCGACTGCTCCTAACACAAACCCCGTCGTAAGCCACTTGAGGTCTCGGGTTGTCCAAGTTACCTCCATCCTGCGACGCAACATTGGCCGGGGACCATTCTTATCAAAGTGGCTCTGTGGAGGCATGCTGAGAATGGTGTCGGGCGCCGAAAGAAGGCCTGGTAGACCATCCAGAGATTTCACATTCTCGAGGAGCCAGTACGCGCGGAGAGACATCGGAAGCTTCGATTCTTTATGATCGCCATTTTCTCGGTCGCGAGTGATGGCGAGCGTCCTTTCCGCGGTCTCAACCCTGTCACAGAACCGAAGAAGTTGTGTACGATGCATAATGAATTCATATAATGGGACTGCATATCCGCACGACTGAACCGCGCCGCTAAGCGACTGGCATAGACAAAGTAAGCGGCTACGTACCAACCCTACTTGATAGACATCAATGAAAATGGCAGCTCTGGAACCTGGCTTGCGCGTCGCTGCAGGGATCAGCCTATTATACTCAGCTGAACCGTATTCGTGTATAGTTCCTACGTGTCAGGAAACTGATTTAGTACAAATGGAACAGCTAGTTGCCATGGTGGAACGAGATCCGAAGGCACATACCGATACCGAAGAGCCTCAGAATTCTAGGAGGGCCCTCGAAAGCACAAAACATGATCGTTATGCGGCCATTCTCTCGAACATGAGAAATGGTCTCCACCCCTGTCGTTAATGATCGTCGTGTTTGGAGTATATCGCTAGATACTGGATACACTTTACTCACCACTACCAGTGAGGTCTTCGTACCAGACTTGCTTTGAGTTGACTACGTGGAAGCAGTCAGATGTTCCTTTGGGCGATAGATTGATGTGGCCCTGCGCACTAAGCGGGGCAGTGGCAACCCAGAACAACTTTTGCTTCCTGATCCATTCGAAAAGTGACGGAGGGATGTCGTTGTGGAACCCCATGGTGCGATTGAGCGCACTGTCGCCGCGCACGACGTTTTACAAATTATAAATGGACTCAGTCGTTCTAGCGGCAGATCGATCTTGTTACATTCAATCTCAAGCACCGGCCGAAACGTGCACCAAACGTAGGCCAACTTATCCAATATCATCCACAGGTACAACTCGTTGTTTAACCAATCAACTTGGTGTGGCCTGACACCGAGGTTGGTCCTGAATACCGATAAGGCTGCTGTGGTGACTGCCATCGAAATTGCTGTCAAGTGCCGAATCCCGATGAATGTCTGTAAGATATCACATGACTAATCCGTGACAAGGCTCAGCCACGTGTAAGTGCTCACTGCTCTTGCTCGTCTCTACGATGTCATCATTTCGAGGTCCTGCAAAGCTGAGCAAACCACTGTCGTGAGTGGCACGACTGAGTTTCAAATTTTCATTGTCAGCTGTGATTGCATGGAGACCAAGAAGGTCGTCGTCCGTTTCTCATAGGCCAAATGACAACTTGCAGCCAAATGAGAACTTTTCTAAGCTCGTTCTAGCAGTACAATAACGTTGAAGATTCAAGCTATTCATTCCATAGCTGTTACTCCAAAGAGGTGGAAAGGTAACTACCCAAGAGTATCTGAACCAGTCGCTACTCTAGAATCCGATCCAGTCTCCGACGGCGAAAACGTCGGTGCCCACTGCCCACCTACACAACTGCCTCTAGGACATCGGATTTACATAAGTATATGCATCAGATATCCCCATCGTCACTGACACGGTCGCTGATAGCCCTATGTTCTTCATGACGAGCAAGAACTGTGAATGTCATGTGCGTGTCCATTTCAGATTGTCAGTCACTCTCACCACAAAGCAAAGTGCCTCTCGACTGTACGGGAGAGGTAGCGTCTATCGTTTGCACATGGATTCTTTGTGGCCAACGTCAATGCTGAGCCACCATACCACTCAACGCGCATAATCGGCTATGATAGCACGCTGACATTCGTCAAGTGAACGCTGAGGAAGATCTCTACGGTAGTTGATGAATGGCCACCCCACGCGAGGGGCCACGTTCATGGGATCTATCGTGCCATTTATAAAACATCCGAATGGCTTCATTAACTTTAAGATGGGTGTACTTTCTCGAGTCTCCGGTCAAGCTGGCGGTCTGTCAGTGTCTGATTTAGTACCAAATGATACGATGACACTGAGCTGGGTACACCTTCTAGGACCCCTCCTTTGTCATTTCTTTGAGTATACACATGTCGGAATAGGATCAGAAGAAGGTGCATATACCTTTCCATGGCCAGATCAGGGCCCCAGTTCATAGTTAGTGTGTCAGAGAGCACAAATTCAAGTTGTCGATCCCGTTGGATATGCCCATAAGGCACCCCTCTCAGAGGATCAGGGCCATGTACAATGCATGTATGGACAGGAAAAGGGGTGGTAGGCAACAGTTTGAGCCTGCAAAAATATTGGGAGGCTTATCCCCTGTTCCGATCACCACCCTTTCAGGCTCGATTGGGGAACTACCTACTGTAACAGATGAGGGGAGTTGGCGATCCAGAATAGTGACCACAGGGGATAAGAAAGGTGTGACCCAGCAAAAAGCTGGTGGTGTATGGTTGGGTGAGAGTGAGTCATTTATGGAGCAAAGATAGAGCTACTAGCTAACAACAACCTAGGATGAGGTATGCTCCCACAGGCAAGCCAGGCAAGTGGGCCCCTTTAGGACCCCCGACGGCACTTATTCGCTCCCATGTGCTACAACTGTGGAATTAGCCACGGCGGATTCTGTTGGAGATCAGCCCGTCGATTAGGACTTTCATTAGTCAAACCATAGTACACTGTCTACATTTCCTTATTTGGACGAGCGTTGACCGCTCGTCGCATCACCGCACACTCTTTCCCTCCAGTCTCGTACTCTCGACTGGAGGTAAGCTACAACTTACATTCTTTACTCATTCCTTACTTACCCTACCTAGTATTCATTCATTTTCTCTAGTGTCGTTGGCACACCTATCTCCAACAGATTCCATTCCCACTGTCTCGAAGGTGGGGATTCAGTGGGCGCCACGAATCAAGGGGAATGTTGACATTCTATCGCCTACAATTGTTGGTAGAGAAGCGACGGTACTGAAATTAATTTTAACAATTCCTCATTGTCAGAAGACTTTTTACGTTTTGCGTCTTCCGTAGCTTTATTCCGCATGAATAAATGGCAAGTCGGTGTTTGCACTCGGGCTAGTGTCACCACTACTGTTTCAAATCAAATGGTACGCGACCTGACGTCGCATAAATGCAGTACAATGATGTGTATATTGGACCCTGAAATCAATCTAGTGGGTCGCAGCCAGAATTATTAATGCGGTCTACAACGATTGCCTCTGCAGGCTACTATGCCAGCATCTGTTAAGTATGTTCGTGTTTCACCAGTCTCGGAGGTGTAGCGAAAATGACTCGCCGAGAAGCCCCGAGTCTGAATTACAATCACGGGATAGCTGTTTAACGGAAATATCCGAACTTCATATTCTGCTACACGCGGATGCGTTGCGGGTGACATGTTCGCAACGTTGCGGAACTTGTTCATAGAAGTCACCATATTGCAAATGGACGACATATAACAAACGCAAAGTATTTACGACTGGGAGGGCAGATTCAGATCTGCATACAACATCAAGGGGTATCTCCGAGTGGGATCAAACAAATAGTGTGTCTACCGGAACGCACAAAAGCAGGACGTACAGGTTCAAGCTACTTCCTCTATTTACAAGGTACTATTACTGCGTGAACCCCTCCTCTATAGCCAGTGCCTCGTCCCAAATTTTGTCGGCCTCTTTGAATAATGCTTTCACTGCATTATTCTTATCGTAGTCATCAATTTTTGGTTGTGGTCCATCCCTTCGGTAAAAAAGGGACACGGTGAGAATTTCGGCTATCACAATTCCGAGAAGAAACCAGAACGAGGCTGCGAATCCATGGTACTCTTGTGGGCCGCCACGGGCAGCCTCCACGGACGTCTTAATCGCGTTGAAGGCCGGAAGCCCGATCGCGGAACCAAATTGCAGAGCTCCATTGAAAATTGCGCCTACGGTACCTGCCATGGACGCTGGTGCGGCTTGAAATATGGCGATACTGTAAGATTATAATTATCAGATATTACACAGGAAATAGAAGTACGTCTAGCTTACTTTGTGTGAGTGTGTGCTAACATTGTACCGGCGCTACCAAGAGAGAAGGCAGGAAATATATATGGCCAATAACCTTCTGACCGACCACCACCCACAGAGAAAAGGACGGTAGCCACGGCTACCATGGAAAGACCAGTGAGTATGATCCATTTGGGACTAAATGTTCTAGCTAGTGGCCCTGTAAAGCTCACTATAAAGGCAGCCACACCGATCGGGAACCTAGAAGAGTATCTAAAAGTAGATATGTACCTTCAGAAAAGACGCTTACATATGGACTGCAGTCGAAACGACCGTCCAGTGAAAACCATCTTGCCACAATGTTGTGAAAGCGATGAAGACTGAATTCCACCAGAAGAACGGCAGCAGCGCTGAACCAAAGAGTACGGAGAAATTGTTGTAGAACCAGATACGAGGGGGTCTACATCAGGCAATGATGATCTCGCTGACACAAATAAAAGAAGGTATAACGCACATTGCTGCCTTATCTATGGGAATCACGGTTTCCCAATAGAAAAACCCAATTATAAGAAATAGCGAAATTATCAGCGGAGCGAGAACTCCTGCGGTGACCCAGCCATCTGCTGGTCCAGAGGTCATCGCGTAGATAAATAGAACGAGTGCGACTGACGGCGATGTATCAACAATGTGTTGATCGAGATTTCATGAAGATGAAACATACCTGTCAAAATCGAGATTCCGATCAGGTCAAGACTCTTCCATTTCGTATCAGGCGTGTCAGGTTCACCCTTAGGGTTTGCAATATCCAGGGGGATTATGAATAGAGAGGCCAGTGCGACCGGGATGGCGACAATGGCAACAAACCAGAAAACCCAGTGATATGATGCGTATTGGACCAGAATCGCTCCAATCAAGAGTCCAAGTACTATGCGCGTCATAATGTTGCCTGAAAACCAAGAGACAAAGCTAACACTTACCGTCTGCAATTGCACCACAACCCCCAAACACGCCAATTGCCCTAGCTTGTTCGAGAGGTTCTGGGAAAACATGCACCAAGAGCGCTAGAGCAGAAGGTATTGCCATCGCAGATGCTATATATATGTTAGTACATCTGACGCCCTACAATACCCTGCTTACCGACTCCCATAAATGCTCTTAACACGATGAGAGCGATCTTTTGCATGGCAAAGCCAGCACAGACAGAAAGGATCCCTAGAAAAGCCACGCCTGTTATAAAGACGTGCTCTAATACTTGTTGAGTAAGCGGTCAGGAGGAACATTGACCGTGCAATTACTTGGATTATAGACATCGCTGATTCGTCCACTCTTTGAGCGTAGGTCAAATCACATTGCAAGCGAGGTAGTGAGACATACAATCAATAGAAACGAAGCAAACGTGAGTTGGAACCCGCTGACGATCCAAGCGGACCGACTTTCTGTAATACCCATGGAACGTTCGAGAGCAGGTATTGCAGGGAAAATCGATGCATTGTTGAAAGCGTCCAGGAATTGCGCGAGACAAAACATCAACAACAGCACTGATTTACGTGTTGACGAAAGCTGCTTTGGTGGCTTATTGACCAACACCACAACACAGGCTGGGGTGGAAGATGACATCGTGTGGGGGTTCTGTAACTAGAGAAACTGCGGTCAAACGATGCAGTTATATGGGGAGAAAGATTTTTTTTCTCCTTTGATCCACTTCCCGTCGACTGGCCGTCTTGAGGATGGGAGAGATAGTTCTTGTCCGTTCATATCCGATTCACACTCAAGGATGACAGGGCACAGGTGATTCGAGGGCCGTGTAGTAGGAAGTTGAGCATTGAGGGTTTTCCGCACAACGGGCATTATCCGAATGACAGGAAGGTTTCATTTGCGTCTCGAAGAAGGAAAGGGCTCCTGGCCAGCTTCCAGAATTAGCTGCACGCCTCTCGGAATCGCGACTTACCAAACAGATAGGTTAGAACGGTTTCCGCACACATACGACACGTGTATGGGTTAGATCCGTGTCGGAGTTCAACTGGGACGAAAATGGGCTGATTCCAAACATGAAGGGATGCACGCAACTTACTCCTTCGCAAATCCTCTAGACAATGGACGGGAGGTTCAGATCATTCCCTAGAGGAAAGGGTGAGCTATGTTCGACTTGTGGGTAGTACAGTGGGCTTGAAGGTCCGGGATCAGGCGACCCGACGGGATGCAAGCCCTTTCACCCTCGGAAATTGAAACTAGAAGTCATACATTTTCGCATCAGCGACACGGCAACGCTTCAGCTAGAGTCGATTTTCGCCGAATATTGGGGCGGGGGTATGTCAGCCAAGAGGGTACCTCCGGTTCCTGAGAGAATGCTCTCCCGTGCTCAAGTATTGCAAGTACGGTTTCAGGGAAACCTTGAGTGTCAGATGGTGTCAGATGTCAGATGACTAATACTAGACTGCAATCACCACCTACCGGTCAATGAAAACCATATGGTATTGAAGAATGCTGCTAATCCACTGAATGTTGCGACGTTGAGATACCCTGGTTCCTATCCTGTCACTTGAGGCACTAGGTACGAGTTGTCATTGTCTTTTTTATGCCACTTGTGCACACAGTGCCGCAAGAATCGTGATAGACCCAGCTCCTCAAATAGTTGTAGGAATTGAATAAAAAATAATATCAACTAAAAATAATATCATTTGACACTGGTAAATCTAAAAAACATGTTCCATGTAGACCGATCGGTTCAGGACGAGGCCTGGCCTTGACCCATGCCTCAGTGAAACCAGCCAGTGGTAACCGGTGGTAACCGAACGGTAGCCGGCAGTCTCCTCAGCTTTGAGGTTTACTGAAGTGTCTTCAAAACTTCCGGGACATCGTGTGTGAATCCAGAACCCCGACACGTCGAAATTGTAAACCTTTGCTCTGAACCAATTGGACAATATAGAACGTGCTCTCCAGAGCTAAAGCGTACAGGGGGGTACCTGTCAGGTCCAGTGAGAATTTACGACGGTATGGTTTCGGCGCTCGGTGGCATTAGATACGAATCAAGGTCGACGGAATACTCCGCGTATCCCATGATGCGCCAACGTAGTTTTTCCGTGGAGATACGCATCGTTTGACGATCCGGTATCAGGTATATTGTACTTACAACACTCGAGAATAGGCACCCATTACGTTTCACGGTAGGTGAGTTCCTGGTTTGTCGAGTACACACACACATCCTGTTGGGCGTAACGACATGTCTGCTGTGTCCTTTCAAGTATGCAGATAATCGTGTATATATAGGTCTGAGAGTGAGTTCACCTCAGCTAATATCTCTGTACTCACCAGGCTTGTGCTTACATGTCAATAGTCATCACTTCCATGTCATTTCGAGTCCTGTTGGTCGTTCCGTCGAGCCCCCTGGAGGTTGCGCTTAACGTGATTTTACTCTTTGAACTCAACTGGGTATTCTTTTAAGCCGGGTGTTGTGAAGAAGCTCCACAGCTGAGGTCCCTGTTATCATTTACCCCATCGATTACGATGTCGAAGGTATCCTTTGCGAATGGTCGTCATTAGGTACAAAGTTGCAAACATGTGGATGGGTAGATAATTTGTCAACACAAATTACATAATGATGTCAATCCATGTTCAACAGCGCATCCAATATTGATGCTAGTCATTCGACCTTTAACGAGGTTCATAGAGACCAGTACATCTATTCCAGAACAACTGTCCAAGGAGATTATACACTTAATACTATCGTTCATGGCAACCAAATCCTCCAGGGTGAGAATTCCAACTTAGACCGTGTGAATCACGCTAATTGAGTCCAGAGTCGGAAGGATTAGGGAATCTACACCGTGCCAGCGTCCCCGGTGCAGCATTTGACTCCATTGATCGTCATCCTGCTCCAACCTGCCTTCCAGGTACCAGGGTCGAACTACTTGCACGACTCACGGAGTGGATTGATAACCCCAATCACAACCAGTGCATATGCTGGTTGAACGGTCCTGCAGGTTCTGGAAAATCGGCCGTCGCGCAAAGCATCGCAGAGAAGTATGCGAGCCAGCGTCGACTGGCAGCAAGCTTCTTCTTCTCGCGGAAGGAAATATTGCGCAGAAAGGCACAAGGATTCTTCCCAACGCTCGCCTCTCAGATACTGGTGTTCGAACCATCTATCAAGTCAGCCTTGCTTGACGTCCTTAATGCGGATGCCACAGTCCCCACCAAAGTATTACTAGAACAAGCGCGCAGGCTTCTTCAAGAGCCAATTTCGTCTTGCGCAAGTTCCTTTCCTGACCCGATTCTGGTTGTTGTCGATTCGCTTGACGAATGTGACGACGTGAAAATGGTGAACGAAATTGTCCATCTCCTTTCCAGGATCCTGCGTCACTGTTGCTGGCCACTCAAGGTCTTGTTCACGAGCAGGGCTGAATCGCACATTGTCCAGACCTTCCAAAGTTTGGAGCTGCGGCCCATGACTGCTTCACTTCAGTTACAGGACTTTAATGCCGATGAGGACATCAGAGCACATCTCCGTCATTCTTTTGAAGTCATCCAGGAGTCCATGAGTGTCGTGTCTACTGACAACTTTCCTCTACCCTGGCCATCTGACGATGAGATAGAGGTGATCGTGCAAAAAGCGGCTGGGCTGTTTATCTTTGCTACGACTGTGGTTAAATACGTAGGCATGGAGCGCGGTTCGCCTGTCACGCAGCTGCAAGCAGTCCTTCAAGTACTCCGAAACGATGCAAGTGCAGAAAGCGCACTCCTTAACACGCCTCTCGATACTTTGTACTCAGATGCTCTTCATGCGATCCCAGACGCGGAGAAAGTTCGTTTGATGCTTGGGACGGTAGTCTTTGCCTTTCGGCCGTTGTCTACCCGGGGTCTCAATGACTTGCTCTGGAAGTTCCAGTTCAATGCATCCTACATGGTCAAGAATCTTTGCTCTGTATTAGTAATCTCAAACTCGGATATCGAAGGCGATGGCGCAGTTTACATTTACCACACCTCATTTCGCGACTTCCTCACCAGTTCTCATCGATCTCGACAATATTTCGTGGATCCCGTCGTCTTTCACAGTATCCTCGCGCGTACATGTTTAGAGTTGATGATACGACATCTCACAACTGACATATGCGGCTTGGGCGATCCTTCCATCCTAAATTGCGAGATTGAAGACTTGGACAATTTATGCAAGCTTCATATTAAAGAGGGTATTCGCTATGCCTGCCGCTGGTTTGCCCATCATCTCTCCTATATCCCATGGGATCGGAGGGTGGACAACGCGCTCATTCTGTGCCTTCAAGCTTTCGCTGGCCAATATGTTCTCAACTGGATCGAGGTACTCAGCCTGACGGGCGAGTTAGATAGTGCGGTATTGAGTTTGCGCGAGACTGTGGACTGGCTCAAAGTGAGAATGACTACCTATTGTGCGGTTGTACCTGAGCAGTTTACTGTAGCGCTCGCCAAGACCTTATGAAGAAACCTTGTCGTTACTTCGCGATGCGGAAAGATTGGTACTCATGTTTTATGATCCGATCCAGCAAGCGGCGCTGCAAGTCTACTATGCCCTTCCCTGCGTACCAACGCGCGTTCAAATTCGAACCACCTATGCACATGAACTGCGGGATATGTTTATGATCACGCATGGTCTTGATGATCACTGGAAGTTCTGCCTTCGTTCGGTGTACACCAGTGCCACTGTCAAATATCTCGCCATCTCTCCTTCTGGACGCCTGATCGCATCCGCCGGTGATACCCCTGGGGTGCAGCTATGGGATACGCTTACTGGCAGCAATACCGGCCACTTTCGTGACAACGGCGTTTCAACTTGTCCCGTTATCTTTTCTCCGTCTGGAGACTACGTCGCCGTAGGCTATGATACGGGAGCTATCGACATTTGGGATGTTACCACGGGACAGGAGCTCTTGGACCCAGATCAAAGTTTTCATGGTGCTTCAGTGATGATCCTTGCTGTCTCGCGGAATAGCCTTTTCATCGCTTCTGGGGCAGCAGACGCAAGTGTTCGGGTTTGGGATATTTCCACTAAACGTCTCAAGCATTCACTTGCGTTTCACGAAGGACCCATTCTCTGTCTATTGTTTTCGTCCAGCAATGGTCTGATTGCCTCTGGCTCAGATGATACGTCAATCATAACGTCCGATGTGCAGTCAGGCCAGCGAGTCCGTATGTTTCAAGGCCACACATCTAAAGTCAACAGTATCTCGTTTTCACCTGATGGTGGGAGTATTGCTTCTGGTTCCGACGATCAAACCGTCCGTCTTTGGGATACACGAACAGGAGTCTGCCTCCGAACATTCGCCGGGACGCACAAAAAGCCCATACGCCAAGTCTGGATAACTGCAGACAATAAATATATCGTCTCCGTTTGCAACATGGATATCTGTATGTGGGAGACAAGTTCCCCGAATCGAAAGTCGCCGCAGCACATCTGGTCGGTCAACCACTATTACCGAAAGTTAGCGACGATGTTTCCGGCGTGGTATGCGAAATTAGCCAAGTTTGTCCCCGCTAGTTTGGTCGGCCGCTTGGCCGGAGCAGACGATGGCACTGCCCTGTACACGGCGCCTTCACCTGATGGAAAAGCGATAGGTTGTGCCTATGGCTCTTCCCTCTTATTCCTAGAGCGCCTTACATCGCAGAAAAGCTGGTCGAAGGTGCGCCATCCACTAGCGACATCCTCGACCTTGGATGAACCACCACTGTTCGCGGACGATTCCAAAGACGTCTTCACCGCTGTTGCGATGACCCTTGACACGACATTGTTGATAACGTCCGCTGACACCGGTACCATTCAGATGTGGAATACTTCACCAGGGAACAATTGGAAAACCCTTCAAAGTGCTTTCAAGAGAATAGTGGATGGCTTTTGGCCTGCGCTAGATGGACACAGTCTACTTGTCAAACCAATGGTTGGTCTCCAGCTGATAGCACCCGCTGGCACGTTGATCAAGGATCTGGAGACGGGAGGCGACTCATTAAGCACAGTCGGTGTTGTCTCATCGCCTGACTCGAGATACTTTGCGTATTGGGCAGAATACGTATGGAACGTTGACCAGAGCTTTAGCATCCACATCTACAATGCGTCTACGGGTGTCCGTCTTACCCGCATTCCGGGTTTCTTTAACATCACATGCGGTAGATTTTCTGCGGAGAGCGACTTTTTTGCCTGCGCACATGGAGACGGAGTTGTGCAAGTCTGGGAGCTTCCATCTGCGGTCTGCAAGATGACCATTACGACAGGGCATACCGCTGTTACGGCGCTAGAATTCCTGCCCGGGAGCATCACTCTGGTTGTGGGTAGCGATAAAGGTTGTGTGGAGATACGGTTGTTGGAGAACGGCGACGTCGTACATCGAATCGAGTGTTCACCGTCCAAGGTCTTGGCGCTTGCCGTGCCCAACGAAGCGTTTATAGCTGTCGTTGG